>VZTQ01002783.1:15837-58573 GCA_013400755.1 Pelecanoides urinatrix | reverse complement strand
CCCCCAACAATTCAACCTTTCTTTTAGAATACCTCATTCCAGGAGTAAAACTTTCCCCTTCCTGGAATTAATCAAACTGATAGTGGTTTTGGCAGAAAAGCAAGTAACAGGAAAAAAGTAAGGACAGCACACGTGCAACGTATCCAAGAAGTACTTCATAACCCGCTGTGTATTTTTTATGTAATACACACACAGTAGTTCAGGCAAAAACACACACAAAAAGAGGCTTTTCCCTATTACCCTTTAACAAATATTCAGAGAATAGCAGTCGTAAAAATACCACTCTTGATATAAAGCAGATAAAAAGGCAAGTTGAATTAGCTCCTGAATAAGGGGAAAAAAAAAGTTTTCTGCTACAGATACTGCTTTCTTTAGCATTATGAAATGTCTTAATATTTCTATACTATACCAATTAACATTCTAGAGAAGTTAAGAGACCCAAATTAATGATTTTTCGAGTTAGCAAGTACTTAAAAAGCAAAAGATGGTGCATCAGAAAAAAACTTGTTCAATTTATGAGTGCCTCCACTTGAACCAGTGATCAAACACCATCCTTGTAAGTAACATTTAGGGTTTTGAAGCAGCATTTCCATTAAGGAAAATGTTTGCTGCGAGGCCCTACGGTTGCATTAAATCCTCGCTAGGCACGGGGAGGCTTTTGTGCATTGCAGCTACGCTCCATTAAATGCTTCACGGGAGGGAGGGGACGGCACAGCGCAGTGGGCTTGCGTGACACATGTGGGCTTGCGGGACACGTACGGCCTCTGCAGCCTCGCCTGGTTGACAAAAATCTCTTTCTAAAGAGGACGGGATGGAGAAAGCATGGGTGAGCGGGGAGCAGCTCTCCCTCCCTCCCGGCGATGCCCCAGAGGCTGGGGTACCGAACGCCGCCTCCCCACGCCGGGCCGGGCCGGGGACAGCGTGGGCGTGGGCTCTGCGAGGCGGGGAGGCCTCTCTCCCCCTGGATGCTCCCGGCGGATGCTCCCGGCTCACATCTGTCACGAGCTCTGTTTACAGGCGTGTCAACAGATGCTTGCAGCAAGAGACGCTGAACTTTGACATCCTGCATAAAGATGTAAACACTTCTCCACAGAAGATAAGTCCCGAGTACTAAAAGGCGCGCCGGCTGACTTCTGGCCCTCCCCAGCCCCACCCCATCCCCAAAACCCAAAATTCACATACACATCCCTTAAAAACAATAGCAATTTTAAAAAAAAATAAAATCTAGCCGCTAAAGAAGCCAACATTCAAATAGCCACAGCACCAAGCTTTTTAAGAACACTAGAAATAATCAGGAGAATTATTACACGTAAGCAAAATATAACTAACTGCAGAATAAAATGAACTTCACTGTGTTTAGACAGATGGAATGCGATTTCCTGATGTAAAGCCACTGAATTGGCACTCGCCCTCAGCCCCAAAGGCAGGGGATCTGCTGCCCAAAACACACACGAGCTACCCAACGGCCAGAGGCGGTAGTCACTACTCTTCATAAGCACCATTAAATTAAAAAGGATGAAAGTCTTCACAAATAAAATTTGCAGAAAGAGATGTATTCGTTTAACACTAAGAGCAGCCAAGACCAAAGCCCACTGCAGATATTTGTGTATTTTCTTAAGAGGCTGTATATACAAGGGAGTACACAAAAGGTTTCTTTAAAATGCTCCCTTGTAAGGGTGTATTTCAAGGGTAATAGATATTGAATTTAGGGAAACATCAAAAAAACCTACTGTTTGGAAATATTGTCGAGTCTTCACATGGAAGAGCTAGAAGTGAGTACGATGCTTTTCAACGATAACTAAGAAAATCCTTGTCCAGAAGGATTTACTTCTCCGATGCCTGATCCTATGAACCAATGCAGCCAAACACAGCATTTACTGATAAACAGTCCTACTGACTTCAATAACTTAAGCCAAGTAACTTCAGTGGTGTTATTCATGCCCTGTGAATATGAACGGAAGACTCTTGTTTAAAAGGGCTCCTCACAGTAGCGAAGGCTAGCACAAGAGTCCCAAACGAGGGCGAGAAAGGACACAAGGCGAAGAAAAGAGTCCTTATGAGAAGTGCTTAATCATTTGCCTGCAGGTTTGGGATTTTTTTCCCTATTTTTGTTTTTTTAAACCAAAAATGAGGAAAACAGGAACTCTCTTGGTATAACCACATGGTAACTCCAACAGAATCCTAGTGCTAACTCAAAAATCAAACAAAAGGAACCCCACGAACCAAGGGGGAGAAAAAAAAAAAAAAAAACACCACACAAAAAAACCCCACCCAAACCTCAAACAAAGCCCAGGTCTAACTTTCTGAATGAAGTCACCATGAGAAAATCTCCCAGCCTTCAAACCAGAAGGGGAAGAAAAAAAAAAAAAAACAAAAAAAAGGTGAAAACCTCCATGGAAAACATACTTGAGCTGTGTTTAACAAGGAACATCTGTAGCCTTCCCATTCTTGAGATGCAGAAATGCACCATAAGAGCCACATTAAGTTAAACACACAGGAAAAAATACTTTTGTTGCTGACCAAACCATTTACAGGTGCCTCTGGTTTGAAGCTAAGGATACTCAGCAGCACTCTGCTGACATAACAACATGCCGTGAAGGACTTCTTTGTAAAGAAAGTTCAGAGAAAGCTGGTTTAACTGACAAAGTCTTTACTGGTGAAATGTGACATCTTTTAAAGAGCCTACATTTTTGGGATATTATCACTCAGCTGCTTCTATTTATAAAATATTTGATTTAAAAGCTCCTCTCAGTCAACTAAGCAGGTATGCAGTTAAATATCCTGAAATTTCAGTGTCAGACTCAGGACAGTTTGCAGCAATCCATTCAACTTCTACTCCCTGGGTTCAGAGCAGATTTCCCCATCACACACACAGAGACACTTTCTCTCTCTCTCTCTACCCCCTCCCGGCCCCCGAAAATTTCCCTTGCAAGGGAACGGGCATTATTAAAATTGTGTGTTCTTAGATGCTGTTCTGAAAGTCCCCAACACTCACAGGCTTAAACACAGTGCTACTTACACAAATCACCATGACTACTTAAAAAAAAAAAAGGGGGGGGGGGAAATGCTGACTATACATTTCTTGGCATTATTTTTATATACATTTGGATGTACAAATGGAATAAAAAGTAGACAGTCCTCATTAGGAGATAAGAAAGATGTTCTTGAAATTAATGCCACACAACTCAAGACAGCTCTTCTGAAAGATTTCACTCCCTGACAAGCTTTTTCTATTTGCTGTCTATGCTGTCACGGGGGGGCAGTTTCAAGTGTGTCTGTACAAGTTGAGAGCACAATGCAGTCCTCTTTCATGCAAGGGGAAAAGTTAGTATTTTATTTGAAATAAGGTAAAGTTCATGTTATTCAGAGAAGAAAAGGAGAGAAACTGGAAAGAGGTTTTTTTTCTCAACAGAATCACTGATGATCCACCGAACAGACACAAGTAATTTCAAACAAAGCATACAGTGACAGCAGGGCTTTTAACATTTTATTTAAACATTCACTTGAGTACTTTATAAGCTCACACAACTTCATTAAAGATTTATAGAATATGGCAATGAGGAAACGTCTGCTTTACTGTAAATAAAACCATTAAGGAAGAGATCATTTTAACCCTAAAAACAGAGGTAGCAAAAATAACCTCAAACATGAAAAAAGATGTAGCCATCTTAAATGTATATATACACATACACACAAGGAAAGATTTGGACTTATTTTTCTAAGTCAGAGTATTCATTCTGCACTGACATACTTTATATATTCACAGACATGGTGTTTCCAAAACATTAGGCACAGAGTCCTTCACCAGCTCTATGCACGTTAATGGAACAAAAAACAAACCAACCCACCAAATAGCAAATGAGTACAGCATCTTCTCTTCTGGAAAGCATCTGGGAGGTGCTTATAAAGAGAAAAACATTTACAGTATGAATTGCCTACTCATCGCTGCTTCTGGAGTCATTGCAGACCCCTCGTTTTGAAGACCAGCCTGCAGAAGGCTTTTGAGAGGCACTCCAGAGCCAGCGGCAGCTCAACGCCATGAACGTGTGCTGAGAGGGATGTTACAGCTTTCATCTCCCACTCCTTTATCGTGGGCCAGGGTGGTGAAACATGGCCCTGATGTACTCTTCCCATCCCTGTATTTAATGAGGCTTTTATCTACCCTCGTATAACGCCACATTTTTCTTCTTTTCCCCATAAAGAGTTAAGACTGTTTTGTAGCTGTTTGTTCAGTGAAACCCAAACCCACAACCTGAAATTCCCCTTTTTAGTGTACCATATCACATGTACCAGATATTCCACTCAGCCTATCAAATCAGCTACTTTACAACCATCTCACACAGAGGGTGACAACAGCAGAAAGCAGTACCACAATCACCCTTAATGATAATTGACAAATGGATCGCTTAATTGAAACATTCAGGCAACACAAGAACACTCAAGGAGCAATTACATCACCATGTGATTACAAAGAAGGGATTCAATACTGATACGCAACTTGTTAAAACATTCAAAGGTTATGGCATATTCTTGCAAGAGTATTGGCATTGGGTAGGATTCCCTACAACCAACACCCCTTCAGCATATAACCATATGCCGCCATGGGTTTTTGTGGCAAATTTATTTCCACCACTCAGAACAGAAAGAAGAAACTAAGAACTAATGTACCATGCTATGATTTTTTCATTATTCTGCAAACTGACATTAGCAAAGACTTGAAGTCCAAACTCATAAAAGTAAAACCTGAGCACAACTCCAGCAAACACACCTTCCTAGTCCCGTCACCCTGTCAATCACATCTTGAGAAGCCATGCAAAATGCTCAGTGGAAAGGCAAGAAGTGCAAAGTCTAGCAGAAGCTACTGAATCAGAAAAGATGAATAACAATGCTGTGCTTTGATAAGGTCCCAACACTTTCATCAGTTTGTCATTAGACTTGAACACGAGCTGCAGCTGTCAAAAGGGTCTGGGAAACAATACGCTGGCCACACTTCAAAAATTATCATCACCCGGTATTTCTGCAACCTCACCCCTTGCTTCCTCTGCCTTGTTCTTCAAAGTGATACACAGCATTGTGGGAATCACCAAGCCGTCAGAGGTAATCATTGGGCATTATCTCAGTTTCATTTCACCCGCTTGCAACCTTCTGCAGCCCACAGGTAACCAAACAGCAAGGGCAGGATGGTCTAAAAGCGCATCATGAAAACAAGTAGGAGGAAAAATGTTAATTGCCCAATGTCAGCTGGCACTGTCCTTTTACACACAAAGTACACTCCTGAAAACATAAGACTTGAAAAGGATTAAAGTTATCAAATGCAGTGAATCGCTAGTATGCCTTCGGCTGGGCAGCAGCCAGCTGAGACCCTCCGAGGAGACAAATGCCACATGACGGGTCTGAAGGCTGCTCCCTACGACCTTCCCATTTCAAACCACCTACTTTTGACACAAGCAGGCCAAAGCAAAGGTTTTTTCCCAAGTGATGTTTATAGCACCAAGGTTTTCTAAGGAAATGTAATCAGTCAGATGATGTCACAGTAATGACTTGAGGCTTTTTCCATATTACCTGAAGTTTCAGCTTGCATTATGTACACCACGGAAAGGCAGCAACACCACACGTAACACACACACACAAGACCATTAGCAAGCAGCTTTTCCACTTGCAGATGCCAACATTAGCTCTGCCATCCTTTCCTAGAGCACCAAAGCAAGCTATCCATTTTACAACAGCGGTTTTAGATTTTACAACCTGCGGTTCCCATAATTATAAGGGGTTTGCAGTTCAAAACATTTCTAAAAGTCAAGTTCTTTCACAGCTACATGTCCAATTACAAAATCCTGTGAAGATTACAGGTAGACCCTCCTATAAGCATGTGGGCCACTCCTACAAGGAGCTGGAGAGGGCTTATGCTTAAATGAAAGGCCCAATGCTGGACATTGCTTGGAGCATGTTAGTGTAACAACACACACCGCAGCCTTCCTACTTTGCAACCCAAATGTAACAGTGATGCTTTGATGTGATGATCCTTCTTTTTTCAGCTTCAAAGAACCAACAGAGGAAACAGTCTCAGCCTCTCCACTTCCTTAGACCTCAAATTTCAGTAGCATGGGTCAAAATAAGCAACCTCCCAAATCTGAGCAACACTAAATGCACAATTTAACACACAATCTACAGACAACACACCAGCACATAGGTGGCCTTCTTGTTTCTCTGTGAGGAGGCTTTGCACCTAGAGGTAGCTTCTCCCAGTCTAGTTTTGTGGATGTCTTCCCCCATACTGTGTGTGTCCAGGTCACCAATCCAATATATCTTGGATTATCAGGTGCAAAGNTTCATCTACCAGTACCCCCAACCCCTTCTCGGCAGGGCTGCTCTCAATCCCTTCATCCCCCAGCCTGTATTGATACCGGGGGTTGCCTCGACTCAGGTGCAGGACCTTGCACTTGGCCTTGTTGAACCTCATAGGGTTCACACAGGCCCACTTCTCGAGCTTGTCCAGGTCCCTCTGGATGGCATCCCGTCCCTCAGGCATGTCGACTGCATCACTCAACTCAGTGTTGTCTGCAAATTTACTGAGGGTGCACTCAATCCCAACTGTCTATGTCATGGATGAAGACATTAAACAGTACCGGTCCCAATATGGACCCTGAGGGACACTACTCATCACTGATCTCCATCTGGACACTGAGCTGTTGACCACTACCCGCTGGATGCGACCATCCAACCAATTCCTCACCCATCAAATCCATGCCTCTCCAGTTTAAAGAGAAGGATGTTGTGGGGGACCGTGTCAAAGGCCTTACAGAAGTCCAGATGACATCTGCAGCTCTTCCCTTGTCTACTGATGTAGTCCCTCCATCACAGAAGACCACTCGGTTGGTCAGGCAGGACTTGCCCTTGGTGAAGCCATGCTGGCTGTCTCAAATCACCTCCCTGTCCTCCATGTGCCTCAGCATAACTTTCAGGAGCATGCAGGCATTGGCCCGATAACCAACCACTGACGTTAGGAGAGTAGTGGATGGGCATGGGAACACAACAGCTGTCAGGGAGTTGGGCTCCCTGACCAGTCCTTCAGATGCTGAGGACAGCAGTGACTTTCACCCATCTCTCTGCCTCTCTGGGGATGTAGAGCACAACTAAGTTTTGCCACCAGAGACATGACCAGACACAGGTGCTTGGATGTCACCCCATTTCCTTTGCCACACACCCAGGGACTCTGAAGAGAAGGAAGACACTGTTTTCTCTGCCTCAGACCCTGGTTGTCTCACACCTATTTTCATCCCTCACTGCCAGGACAGCAGCAATTTAACCTCGAGTAGGTTATCTTGGTATCTAGGTATCTTGCCCGTCAAAAACCACTCTGCAACTCTGTCTAGTTCCTTTCCTGCCTGAAGAAAGGCTTGCAAGGAAAGTAAGGGTTCTGTGGCTCTGAAAGACATGCTTTTCCACCATGCTTACCCAGAAAGACATTAAGTGAAGGGAGCAAGAACTGACAGCATGTTTTCCAGTCTACCATGCTTTCCTCAGCCTCGTTCATTACCTGAAGCCACCTTCATCTGGTGCAAATAACTAAGAAAAGGAAGCAAAACTGAGGGAATAAACACCCTCCAAAAGTCTAAGGGAGCATCCTCTGGAGGCTGATGACTGTCTCAGTGTAACTGTTTATATCCGACTTAATCTAAAACTGAAATTTCTTCAGGGAAGCTGCAGGAAGCTAGGTCTGGACAAACCACGGCCTAATGGATAGTAGAATAAATAGATAAATAAAAGAGTAAGTAAGTGTGTGAGAAAGCAGAGCACTTCCAAGCTGTCAGCAACTGGCAAAGCTAGTTCTGCCTTCTTCTGGGGGTTAAAAAGGAAAACTCGGAGGGGGGGAAGAGGAGGGAACAAGCTCCACACCAGCTTCCTTCACCAGCTGGCATCCAGACATGCAGGCATGCACTGCCTGTGAGATGGCCAAGGTAACCTGAGGAGACACTGGGACCCATCTCCAACCCTGCAGGCAGGAGCACTTGACAGCCAGGAAAAAATTAATATAAAAAAAAAAACAAACAACAACAACAACAAAAAACCCACCCCCCCACCCCCCTCCCAAACCCAACAACAAAAAAAACCCACAAACCACACCAAAAAACCCCAAAACAAAACCCAAATCAAAAAGCAACAAGAGGGGACTAACGGTCCCCTTCCTTCACAACTCTCTGGCGACAGGAGCTGGTGGAGCTGCCCCGATTTTGCTCTGGGAGGTGTGCCTTGCTGCCTCCCATCGAATCAGTGACACTCCACTACCCTGATGCCACAGTGCCACGTGCCACCCCCCCCTTCCTGTTACTGCAAGGGAATACAGCCATGGAGAGGCCACCTACCTCCAGTAAACTACATAACCACCGACCTACGTGGAACAAGGTTCTCTCACCTGGCAGCATTGCTTTAGCTTTGTCAGGCATGATCATAGCAACCGACCAGACAGGCAATGGAAAGAGCTATTAAAACCAAAGTTGCACATTCAGGTCATACAAAATGAACATTTTGTTCACAAACCTTAGGCTTTTAGTTTCCCTTATGCCCTCCCCAGAAGGAGAACAGCTTCCTTTCCAGAGAGTGGCAAAAAAGAGAAAACATAGAGGAGCGATGCCCATACCTGACCATAGTCTGTCCTGAATACGACGACTCCTTCCGCACAGGAATGAACAGTACTGGGATAATGCTGATTATTTTCTCGCAGCCAGACCCGAGACCCCTAAAATAAACAAAACAGAGTTATAGATGGCATAACTGAAAACTGAAAAAAATTTCACTCAATATTTTTCTCTGGAAATATTTATCGAGTAAAAGGAGAGAAAGCAAGTACAAAATCCAAATAAGCAAGTGAAAGAAATAACATAAAACAATCTCTCACCAAGTATTTGTTAGTTTCTGCCGCAACAGTAAACATAGGAGAACTACACTGAAGTGCTTTTTTTTTTTTAATAGAAGTTCCTAAATGCCAGCAAGAGCAGCTGGAGCCAATTCTCTTGAGTCATGTGCCTCACGTTAGCATACATAAAATTGCAAAGCGGTGTTTGAATTTACACACAGTTTAAAAGATCTTCCTCAAAGCTGGCTGGCTCCCGACCTGTTTATTTTCAACCTCTGTTAGGCACTCACAGCACTTCCCCCCCTATCATCTTTCACCTTTTTTCTAAACCACTTTGCCCTTTATATTGTCCTCCTCTTTTGGCTGCACAACAATGTAGAGGATTAAAAAAAAAAAAAAAAACAAAAAACCCACCTACTAGCAAGCAAGGTTACAAAGAAATTACATTTACTTTTTAGAGGTGAGAAGGCAATGGAGACACTATCAGTGAGACACCTAAGTCAGTCTAATAAGACAGGGTAGGCACAGACTATTTTAATTTTCACCTGGCTGGTAGATCCAGCATCAAGAAAACAAATATCCAGCACTGAGAACGTGGGAGGAGGATGTGGGAGGAGGAACCACAGCTGATGCTGCAGCTGCAGCAAAAGCCACCCCAATAACGATACCCGCTGAAGTTGCTCTAGCGCAGGAGAAGGCTTCAGCTGGCATGAAAACATTGAGGAGCAGCAGCACCCCACGGTCTGATCTCCAACCCAAACCATACTCCCATTCTCTACGAAGGGACAGCAGGCTCCATATCAGAAAGACAATATTTTAGTGGTATTTAGAAAACAGAGATATTTTCACCAGAACAGTCAAATTCTCTCCTAAAGAAAAAGTAAAGGGGTGGTAGAAAAAAGCTGGGATATACCCTGATAATCATAAGGTTGTGACTTTGGGTGTACGATCACTGAAAAAAATAATTCAAATAATTAATAATTAGCATGAATTTCTACACACAGAAACTAGACTTACAGCCTTAAGTTGGTGGGATGCAGGGTCCTGATTAACAATCATGACAAATACAGATTTTCATTTCTGTTACGTATTTAAGGCGAGTGGCCCGTGGGTTTACCACGGACTTCAGCCACATTACAAGTTGCATATGCTTTAGATAGTGTTGAATAAACATTATTCCTGTTTCTATGATAGGAGTACAGCAGCACTGAGACACAAAATAATGCTCATGGAGAATGTAAAAACTGTTGCTGCTTGGTTTCTCTGATCACAAGAGCTCAGCTACACAGAGGACCATGTAAGAGCACCCCTCATTATTTTTTCCCCCCTTTTGACAAACTGTTTTCCATTTTAAATGCTGAGAATGCCTGCAAAGCTGTTTGCTCTTTTACCTCCGAAACCTCGAGCCAGATGGTTTCCAGGTTTACAGCAGGTCCGAGGCAGTTCAAACACAGGGTGTGCCGACTCAAAAGCGTGGGGTGAGGGCAGAAGGGAGTGGAAAGCAGGGCGCTAGCACCTGAGGTGGGAAGCAGGGGACTGGGAAACAGCAGGGAGAGGGCTCCCCAGAAGTGGCAAAAGCAACAGAGAGGACTCGAACATTTAACTCAAAAGCCAGTGATAGCAGTGGGAAGACTTCCACCCGCTCCCTTGGGTCTCCATGAGAAAACCCAGGGCACCGCTCTGTTTTTAACCTTCTCGAGCAGCACAAACACCCTCACACTGGCAGGTCCAAGGGCACAAACACCCTGCGCTTTCCAGAGGGAGGAAGGCTGACGTGAAGGCATTGCTCTTGGACTTCCTCTGGTACCTCCCCACCAGAGCCAGCAAACAGAAATATCCTGTGTCCCTTAAGCACCGGCGCAGCAGCGATGACAACTTTGAAGGCGACATCCTCGGTATTAAGGAATATCTACCACAACCGCCGGGGCGGAAGACAAAGGGCTCTTTCACGTTAACGCAGTTGCTGCCGTCAGCCCGCCGTCCCCAGGAGCGCCCGAGAGGGAAGGCTTGCGGCTGGCGGCTGCCCGTCAGCCCCGGCGGGGCGGTGCAATGCAGCGCACAGCCGCAGCTGCTGCCTGCCCGCCCCACTTGGTCCACCGCGGCGTGGGTCTAAATCCCGTAAGACACAAGTGCACAGCGCTGCATAAGAGAGATGACGTACCCACGCAATATCATGCAATACACTCAGAGCAAGGTGAGACGAATCTTTTGCCTCAGATTCCTGTAAGTCCGCAGCCACCTCACTTCACCTGTGCATCACAGAAGGCTGAGGTTGGCAGGAACCTCTGGAGGTCTTCTAGTCCAACCCTCCTGCTGAAGCAGGGTCACCTAGAGAGGGTTGTCCAGGATCATGACCAGATGGCTGCTGAGTATCCCCGAGGATGAGAGACTCCACAACCTCTCTGGGCAGCCTGTTCCAGTACTCAGTACCCTCCTAGTAAAAAAATGTTTCCTGATGTTCAGTGGGAACCTCCTGTGTTTCAGTTTGTGCCCACTGTCTCCAGCTGTCACTGGGCACCACTGAGAAGAGCCTGGCTTCCTCCTCTGCACCTTCCCTCCAGGTCTTTATATACATTGATGAGATCCCCCCTGAGCCTCCTCCAAGCTGAACAGTGCCAGCTCTCTCAACTTTTCCTCACAGGAGAGATGCTCCAGTCCCTTCACATCATCTTCGTGGTCCTATCCATACCCTATCCAGTATGTCCATGTCCCTCCTGTACTGGGGAGCCCAGAACTGGACACAGCACTCCAGGTATGGCCTCACCAGTGCTGAATAGAGGAGGAGGATCACCTCCCTCGACCTGCTGGCAACGCTCCTCCTAATGCAGCCAACAGAAATACCAACAGAAACCTCAGGAGATGCAATACTCCTGAGTTAATGTAGGACATCAGAAGAAAGAATTGTCAGCCCATGGAGCAACCTCATTCAGTCTGACAATCGGCTGTTTCATGTTTGAATATTTTTTTGTTATTACTGAAATCATTCTGGCATAAAATGGAAGGACTATAAGCTTGTGCAGCTCATAGCAAATTTTTACTTCACTGGGCTTTTCTGCCTCGACCTAGTAACCCCCAGGAGCAAGGCATAGCAAAGTTTTCCCCCACCCAGTAAATAGCCATAGTTTTGTTCACAAATTGTAACTGATTTAATGAAGGTGGCTGCTGACATCACCAAGCTCTAGAGACCTGACAGCTGGAGAGGTGCAGGTATGTGCTACAGTCACCAAGCAGCAAAGGGAGTTTGGCCCCAGACTTCCCACCAGCCAGCGAAATGCTTTCGCCAGCCTGCTGCTGGGCAGTAAGTGTCTGTACCGGTCAGTCTCCACCTCCTCCTCCTAGATGAATTCAATCCATCTAAATGCACACAAAACCAGCAAAAAACCTACTTGTCAAAATGCAGTCAAGTTCTTCAAGTGCTTCAGGACAACCAAACCTCTATTGTTCCGTTGGTTTTTTATTTGCCAAAATCTCCGAGCTCGAGTAACATGAAGTTTATGCTGTCAAGGGCAATGAAAAGCTTATAAACATTAAGCCGCAACAAAATTTGCCAAAACCTCAGCATTCAAAATAGCCTCTCACAAGGAGGAGAATGTTTTCCATCTTGAAATTAAATATTTAATCCTGAAATTTTTTTCTGGCTACGAAGGGGAAAAAAAGGGGCCT
The DNA here is from genome assembly GCA_013400755.1 of Pelecanoides urinatrix. Classification (NCBI taxonomy): domain Eukaryota; kingdom Metazoa; phylum Chordata; class Aves; order Procellariiformes; family Procellariidae; genus Pelecanoides; species Pelecanoides urinatrix. The sequence goes on along the minus strand of VZTQ01002783.1, from coordinate 46,056 downwards.
GCACAGATGCGTTCACTTGGTTGGGCTAGTCCTAAAATAAGCTTTTTAAAGCAAGTACAAAAGGGTTTGATTTAAACAAATGTACATTGTTAGGGGTCAATAGCTGCTATTCAGGGGAGGCTGGAACAATGCAGTTCACAAAGCCCCAGGCATCTGAAATGCAAATACAACGTGTTCCCTGGCAAGGTAGCTCAACAATACAGTATCTGTCCATGGGCTGGGTGCACTGCAAGGCCTTCCCGTCTGGGGGAGGGAAAAAACAAAAAAAGTCTTCACAAAAGATACCTCACAAACTGTGCAAGTTAGAGCCACCGCCTGTGCCCAGCTAGCTCTGCAAGGGGGTTGCAGTCCCTCTGCCATGCATTAGCTATGTGCAAGTGGCAGTTCTGAGAACAAAATCTTCATTAGTAGTTAACTTATGGACAGGACTTGTCATGCAGGACCTGCCTGAGGAAGGACTCCACTCAACGCACACGGCAGCACGTTATATTGAACCTGTTTTGGGGGGGGAAGCCTGGTAACTTGGGTTACTCCAGAGCTCCCTGACATGCTGCTCTTCTGTGGTAAGGGGGCAAACAAAGCCACAGAGCACTTACTAAAACCCCATGGTTTTTATTTCCGTGAAGCGAGGTTGTAAAAATACTTGGCATAGCGTTTGCAGAAGGGCCATATGCCACCATTTCCATAGCAAATAAATTTCTCCTGACTGCAAAAGGGAAAGGAAATAGGTTTGAAAATCTCACAGCTGTAAGACCACCTGGAGAAGTCCCTAGTCCTTCTACCCCACAGATTTTGCTGCTGAAAATGCAAACTCTGCCTCTTACCTTCCTCTGTATTCTGTTCTTGGAGATGATAAAAATCCATTCTTTTTTACCTTCTATTGGACATATTCACTGGAAATCACAAAATCAACTAAGAACTTTATCTCAAGTAAGTAAAATGGTGGAGCATTCATTGCAAAACTGTAATTAATAAGCTAGATTTTGTATGCTGAATAAGGTAACTGTCTGCACATTGATTACATTTATATATATATAGTGCATATCTCTACACATGAAAGAGCAGTTATTGTATAATAACTGTGTTCTCATCCAAGTGAAAATGCTACCCATTCGCATGTTATAATGTAAAATCCAGTCGACTCATCAATGCAGTTGATTCAAAGCAGTTAAAACTGCTTTAAATTAAGGGCAGTGAACGCAGGTATGCTGCATCTGCATTCAAAAAGCATTTCACTATTAGGGCTTGGCAAAGCAAAAGGAACAATATTCAATATGTACTTAGAGAACCTTTTGTTTATGCACCTCAGTAGCTTGGCTCCAAATACAAAGTTTGAGACAGGAAGAGACAGCTAGGTCAAGCTGGACATAGCTTTTTAATGCAAAAGATAACCAAAACCACATTTATCTTCATTCCTCCTCTTTACTAATTCGCACACTGACGACAAACAAGGAGGGCCACAGCAAGAAAGAAGCTATCCAGTAAAAATACAACTTTGCTAATTTCATATTAAGGAACGGTTTTGCTTCTGAAAACTCACCCTGAAAACACTTCAGGTTAGGTACCCAAAAACCTTAACAGGCCAAGTGTGTGCCTGGCCAGACTGCTCAGCTGACAAACTCATGAAGTTCACTGGAAGCTGGATATCCCTCACTGACTGCAACCCAAAAATGAAGTGTTCAGCCTCTTAAGCAGAAGACCAGACCTGTTCTTCCATACCTAAGTCCAGGGAAACAAAGAAGTAGTGACGGCCATCTGTCTGACGTATTACTCCGAAATTCAGAGTACTGGTGTAGCTCCCCTCCTTTGCAGTGCCTGGCTTCCCCGGTGCAGCCTTCCTGCACTCATGGACAAAAGGCTTCCACAACAGCCAGACGTGGCTGAATATGAGAACTACTACAAAAGCCTGTGCACCCTACCACCACACAACATACAACAGGGAAATAAACGAATACTGCAGAAGTCACTCCAAGACAGGGCCACTAAAGAGCTCCGCATCTCTCCAGCCAGCCTGTCTCCCCTCTGCCAATAGTCAGAAACTGGCAGTATTCGTCCGGGGATGGTGGGGTGAGAAGGGATGGACAGAGTTACGGAAAACTTTAAGTCTCTGTAGATAGTGAGAGAAAGCACAGCTTTGGAAGGTATTTGAGCATGTAGTCTAAATTTCAGTATCTTAAACTCAACTTCATGAACTGACTACGTACTTAAATCTAGGCACATACTTGATCCAGCTGAACGGGGTAAAATCCAGTTTCAAAACACTCATAGCACTAATCACAATTTCCTCAGAGAGCACAGGAGTAAACTGCTACCACCTTTCTCTCAACAAATTTAGTTCTGCCTCCTGAACAATACCGCTTTGCTCTACTGTTTTAAAGCAGAACAAAGCCATGAAGATGTTTCCATGGGATATAAGGTCAGTTCAGGAGGGTTAGTTTCCTGCAGAACAAAATCTCCTTGAAAACAAGATGTTGCTGTTGCCTGTCCATCCCCCACACCAGATCAAAGCACCAGCTCTCCTGATCCTGAGCTCTGCGCAGCAGCTGCTGATTAACCTTGAACAGGCTCCATCTCCTTCTGTTTCAGTAACTGGAGATAGCACAGCACCAACAATGCCATACCACTTTAAAAACAAGAAACTGGATTAAAACATATATTAATATTACTGACTTGAGTGGGAACCAGAACACATTTGTACCTTCCCCAGCCCTCTGAAAGCACCAGTACTTCTTAGAAGACCGCCGCCTCATATAATACGGCCTTTTCTTTTAAATTAAAAAAACCCAAACCAAAACAAAAGATTTTATCTTCCAGTTATTCCCAACACAAACAGCACACAGAGATTACCCTCTATATGTGCAGGTGGATGAGCACACTCCTCCCCACCTTCTGCTGCTGAGTGTGAAGACACACACTGCTAACAGACCTTGCTCCAAAGCCAAAAAGTAATTGCACTTCTCTGCTAGAGCTCGGAAGACACGGTTGCCAGCTCCTGAGGATGACAAGGTTTCCACACCGCTAGGGAACAACAGCTTTATTATACCCTCAAAAGCAAATACAGCAATGAGATGCCATCAAGTCTTTTCGTGAGAGTTACCAGTATTGCTGTAGTCTGAATTATGACTTGCATGAGAAAGATTCAAGTGTTACCTTTACATTTTGACAGGTTTTGCCAAACAGCTTTCTCGCTTTCAAGACTGCCCAACCTACATGATGGCATCATGGCTGGAAAAACACGACAACACAGGAACTTGGAAAGCCTATTATCAGTTGCAGTCAAGTTTGACAGGCTGCTACGGGACAAGAGCTCTTTCTCGTGCTTGCAAGTTTAGGTAAGGCAATAACAGTTTCTGGGCAGTCAAGTCAATGGCATTTCTCATTTATTCCAAAATTAAAAATCAGCGCTTGAAGTACTACTTGGCAACTGACCATGATTAAAACTGCAAAAATGAGAAATCAGGGTAGCGGGAAAAGTGTATGGCAACTTTCCTCTATTTACCAGATCTGCAGTTTCAGGTGCCGCTGCACATCGCCCTCAGCGGGTACCACTGACTCGCCCCGCATGCGACACCGCCTCCACCACTCTGCCCCCCACACCTAGGCTTGCGGGAGGGGAAACTGTATTCTGTTAAAACTCAGTAAGGAAGATAAGTAATTCAAAAAGACAGCACGTGGGTGAAGAGAAGGAAGAGGGAGCAGTTACTGATGACAGCAGGAAGATGTAAGGAACACAGGGGAAAAGAGCTTGGGGTCACTGTACACCTTTCCATCACGTCTATATTGGGCGGGGGGTAGCGGTGGCCAGGCAAATGACAGACCTCCTGTACATTCATGGTCATCTTAAAAGCAGCATGTAATTCTCTCCCCTTATTTGAATTCCTAAAGAGGAATACACAATATCCTCACAAAAACCTTAAAAATTACCCTAAGAACCAAACAAGCCCTAACTCTGCTTTCACAGATTTCAATAGGAGTTGCAGTTCTGTCTTCGATGACAGCACAGTTTCGCCAAGCACTCGTATTTTTCCCAAAACACATTTTTTTATTAATTAGTCATGACTACAACTGAAAAAAAAAACCACAACAGAAAACAAACAAAAAACCCCAAACACAAAGCCACAAAAAACCCAAAACTTCATTTTCCTAAAACCAACTGAATTTAACCAATCTGTACACATGCAAACACCCCAATTCTTCATTCATGGGAGTTGATATTTTTTAACCTCAACAGGTATTTTAAGAAAGACAAAACCAAGGAAGGACAGTGCACATAAAAGCAGGAGGAGAAGAAAGTCTCTCTCTAACTGTTCACCAAAGCCTACGGCAATTTAACAAGAGTAGTTATCCCAGCACGACTGCCCAAACAAGCCAATTTAAATCACCGCTAGCTTCTGCTAACATAATCTTTTCCATATCATCTAGTAAAGTTGTTACACTGCTGTGCAGCTGTATCACTGACTTGGAGACAAGAGGACAGCCTGCCAAAATGCCTGTAGCTCATCGACCATGCCTGGTTGTACTTGGCAGTCCCCAATGCAAAAGTTACCAGCTTGGCAACTTTTTGCTTATGCCACATGACAAGCTTATAAACTCACATCAAGGTGGAGAAGGATTTCTAACTCCACCTGTAAGAAGTCATGGTAGCACTCTCTTCTCATTCCCTCCTTCAGCTACCCTCTCGGGACTGGTGTCTTAAAGACCAATGAGGCAAAGCCACCGTAGAAATATCCACACAACTTTGCTCTTCTTAATAAACTTTGCCCTTAAAACCTCCCAGGTACCGAATTTGTCATCTGCACAGGTTGCTAATGGTCTCAAAACCATTTTCTACAAGCATTGTAAAACACACTAGCGTTTTCTTCCACCTTCCTCTTGCCTCTCCTGCCCAAGCAGAACGCAAAGCAAAGGCCAGGGGAGCCGACTCACGAGCACCAGCCACACGGTATGCGAGAGACCAACCACTCTGACACAAGGTTTAGTTTGAGACTGAACTTGAAAGATGTTTCTCATTCACCGCTTGCAAAGCCCATGGAGAGTCTTGTTTGCAAAAAAGGGAACTCCTGCTTGCAAAGATATATGTTCAGTCTAATTTTAAAATGTTTTGTTTAGGAGGAACATCTTTAATTTCAGTACTTAAAAGCTGATTAAGTGAAAAAAACCCAAAAACATTCCTTTGACACATGGGTCCTGAAGAGAGGCATTTACTACTTATTTTCATGAGACATGGATCTGTTAGGCTCATCGGTCAAGGAACTGTTCAGTTCTTAACGCTGTTCTACATGTACCTGGACATTGACTTTTTAGGAGAAAATCTAGTACGGAACAACTATATAGTACTAGTTTTTCCACAGATACTAGTTGTGCTACACAAGCATGGATATGCCTTGTCTAGAGGAACATTATACTGGTTCAGCCTGATTTGAATTTGCAAAGCAGATGAAATTTCTGATCAAGATACATTTTCTACCATTGGCTGCTCTTTGCCAGCCATCTGATATTATTCTGGTAGTATTTATCAAAGCCTTCTTGTGTCAAGAAGCATCATTGATAAAAATGCCAGTGTTGCACCTGAAAGCATACAGGAAGAATTGAATTTAGCAAGGCAAGGACTGTTCCTGGTTTCTAGGAAGCTCAGTGTTGTCTTTTTCCTTTTGTTTTTTTTTTTCTTTCCCCTCTCATGCCAAACAAGCAGGTAATTCCAGGAAAACTTACATTTAGTCAAGTGGGATTCTTGTGTGAAAAAGAAAATCCATATTAAGCAGCAGACTGTGCAAGGCAACAAGCATACTTAAAAACTACTCCCAAGAATAACATCACAGCTTTCACTTTGCAAGTTACTGGCATCAGAGTACTAAAAGGTTCCACTTTAGCTCTTGCTTCCGTACTGTCAATTTTCATGATCCTTTTACAGGTCTGACAATATTAGAGAGATTTTTTTTGGTTTGTTTATGACTTCCTGCAACTCAAAAATATCAGTTTACACATGAATCATTTTCCTGGGTTAGAGTAGGGATCGGCAAGAGGGGAAAATATTTCCAGCCTTAATTGTTGCAGAAAACAGCTATAAGATCAGAGCCTTAAGACAAAAACAAACCAACCCACCCAGCTCACATTCTTTATAAGTGGGTCTTTTTTCTTTTTTTTTCCCCCGTCTTCTTCCAAGCTTCACATTTTCTTGAAATTAAAACTCAGGATTTTGGAGAGACACAGTTCGCACTTCAGTGCCGTAAGAATTAGCAAGACTGTATTCCAAGGCTAAGAAAGTAAGTGTGAAAAGGAGAGAGAAAAGAGAATAATGGACCAGTCAGCCCACAGTTCTTTCATTCATTTATTTCACTAACAGAAACATTGATTTTTAAAAATGGGAGAATTTTAAATACCAGGTCGTAACTTCTTTTCCTAAGTTGTATTGATCCCCTCACATTGAATTTACAATAGATTGTTCAGCAGGCTTCATTTCTCTTTGCAGCTTCACTTTCACAATATGATCACTACATATCTCTATTTCACCACAGGAACACAAGTATTTAAAGTATGTAATTGCACTGAATTATTTCTTTACATTGCTAGTTCATGCTTCAAGGTTTTCTTGGGGTTTTTTTTCTTGTTTATTTGTTGGGGTTTTTTAATCAACCTCATTTGGCAAGCTACATGGGGTTTGCCTTACAAACACCAGAACCCTTTCCTAACTTTGCCCAACTACCATGTCCTACAGATGTCAACAGGACCCTGCATATGGCTAAACATCTGTAGAATGAGGACATATATGGTTAATACCTAATGGAATACAGAAACCAGGAGGAACAGATGAAGAACACTGGACAGTTGGTAAATTAGGATGTGCTGTGGACCTGCTCAGTAGCACTTCCAACAATCATTTCAGCCTTGCCTTCCTGAAGGCCTGGCCGGCCAATCTGACCCCACACTGAGGAACAAATCCCAGTTACGCTTTGACCACAAGCAGTTGACAGGTTTGGGCTGCACCAAGCTTGGCAGGCGGAGCGCGGGTCCTCCGTTCCCAGGAGCCTCAGCGGTTCACCCAGCCGCTTTCACCAACAGCGCCCACCCGACCCTGTTCATACGCCCCATTATGAACCAAGGGCAACCTCCCGAATCCAAGAGAAGCACCTCTTCGCCACACCAGCTCCAACAGCAGAGACGGCCCCGCAGCCCAGCAGCCCCTCGGGGCGGGTGCAAGGCAGCACGCCACAGCTCGAAGGCAGGAACGGGAGCCCAGAGAAGCTCGATAAAGAATAAACACGTGCCGTGTCTACACCTAGCCAGGAAAATACGATTTTCTGGCCGGCAGCAACTGGGTAGCAGCAGCGCCGAGGCTGATTTGGGAAGCTCGGGCAGACGTTATCAGACCTGCAGCATCACACAGAACGAGTCCAGCGTGGGTTATAAAACAACTTGAGGTGCTGGTGAATCAGTACTACATACCCAGGACCTAACCATTCTTAAAAATTAATTAAATAAAAATTCATTAACCCTAAAAATCTAGGATGTGAGCAACCTGCCTTAGGGAAGCACACCCCTCTACGTCTGAAGCCCACCTGTGGTGCCTGGCTTTTACAAGCAGGTTTGGAAGATGGGATGAACCTTTGCCAGAGCAACACATGGACGTCCTGACGAATGGCAGGCAGCACGGCACCCACCTGTGCTCTCCCTCCTCACCTCTTGCGCTTCAGGTGAGCACAGAAAAAGCTGATCCTGCCACTAAAGTCCTAAGTTGCAAGGCTAGCATTAGCAGCTTCCCACACTAATTTGTACGCTGCAAACCACAATAATCACCGAGCAACTCCAAACTGCCCATCTGGAGATCACCTGATGAAAACACAACCAATTAAGCAAAATGTAATGGCATGCTTTATCATTAAAGGGCAGAGCACTGGCTTATTCCCATGCACCTGCGGCAGAAAGGCTGGCAGGGAGCGCAGGGGATGCAGAGGTACGCTGCTGCACCTGGCCAGCATCAGCCCAGCTCCTCACGCAGTACACGCGTGGCCAGCCTCACTGCGGCCATCTCAGGAGCGCTCAGAGCAGGGGGACATGCAGTCCACACAATACCCCCAAAGAAGGGAAAGATTTTGTAACTCAGAAGGACGTTTGCACTTTTTATGGCACATGATATCTGATGCCTTTTGCCCTCCCACTTCCTGCAGCTCGCTGCCTTGCATACAGCAATGAAGTGCATGTCTTAAAAAAAAAAAAAAAAACAAAAGCAAGCAGGCAACAGTGTTTTAATTAAATCCTAACAGCATATTAAAGCACTCTCAATCTACTAAGTAACAGGTGTTATAGTTCTACACAGAAAGGGACAAGCGTGTTTGCTGGAGAGTTATGGGTGCTTCTACCAATGGGACCGAAGTAAGCACCTAAAGAAAAGAGTAGTCAGGGTATACACCATTTAAATAGATATCCTCTATTTTCAGAAGTGGGGGGGAGGTGAGAAAAGAATCAAAGGGTGACCCTCAGTTAGACTCCCTAGCAGACCTGTGTAGACCCACAGCTCTACACAGATAGAAAGGGGCGTGCGCGTGTGTGTGTGTGTGTTTAATTCTAGAATAAATGGAAGGTGGAATAATTTGCATTCACAGCAGTTGAAAAAATGATACTAAGAGGACCCTGTGAAATTACTGCACCTGTCTACAACCCTGAAGCAATGTCCTTTCTTCCGCTTTCCTAAGTCCTCTTTTTGTTTGTCCTACCTACCCCCATCAATAGCCCGGGATGCCTGGGATGAACCATTCCCTGAGACTTTGGTGGACACTTCCCTTGGGTCTGGAGCAGGCAGGAGGACTGGCTGTCAGCTCTTCCCATCTCCTGCTTCTCCAATGATTACCTTCTCCTCCTTCCCAGGTCAGAAACTCAAGAAAGACTCCCAGCAAATTTCAATACTCAGCCATGAACTGAGATGTAAAACACAGAAGATTTGATCACTGTTGTATTTCAGTGTAAAAGGACTTTCCCCACCCCCTTGAAATATGAAGAGAATGCATCAAACTGTGAAGGATAAAAACCTATAACCTTAAATAATTTATTTTTCAATTCAAAATTCATTCAGTTTGTAAATAGCTCATAAATAGGATCTAATCTACCAACCCCAAAACAAACACCAAAGTGTCAGTAAATGTGAAATAGCTGCTCATGAGATACTTCTCAAACCTGTGATCAAATGTTTTCTAAACAAAAATCAATTGCAACGGGCATTTGAAAACACCTAATTCACTTCCCCAATACAGGGGACAAGCAAAATTAGGTGGCAGTGGTGGAAGGGAAATTTAATGCCAGCCCAGTCTCCCTCTCAGCTGTGGGATGGTGCAAGCAGAAGGCTGTCGATCAGGGCTAAGCTCCGCTTTCCCAGAGGCTACATGACGCCAAAGTGGGCTGCACCGGTGTAACACATACAGAAGGTGCAACTTCATAGAAAAGAGAGTTTGGGATCTATACCAAAGGCAAATTTAGCAACAAAGCTTGTATTTTAGGTAAAGTTAGAAAGCCATGAAATCCAGGAAAAAGGCAGTGTTTCCTGCATGCACTTTGAACAGTTTTGCCCTTCATCGACTTTAAACTTCTCTCAGAGACAAGGTGATGCTTTGCAAGGCTTCCCGCTGCAAAGCCCCATCGCTGCTGATGAATACCAATGGTATGCAGCAGTTGCAAGGTAAAAAGGGAGCCTGAAACACTGCAGTCATTATATTCAGCCCCTCAAGGTCACAACCCTCTGAAAAGCAACCTCCTGTTCTCAGACTTCTGCTTAGTCCCCTTCTTCTCCCTGACCAGATACATTTCCTTCCAGTAATGCTATTCTTCCTAGGATATCTGTTTTGATTTTTCTGTACTTGTGCAACTATAAAATGAAGCATCTACAGGATGAGTCACCTGAGTCATTATGGCAAGGCATTTTTTTCTTTTATTGGGATTTTTTTCATATATATTACATGTAATAAAAATTGACACCTTTTAAGTTCATTCACCACTGAACTGCCAGAAGGGAACACCTTTAGTAGAAAACCCAGAAACGGAGTAGGTATTCATATCTGCAAACCTTCTCTTCTCCTGTGCCAGATACTTTCAGGCCATACGCTGGACTGAACCCTGTAATTTCATCTTGTATCCATAGACAAATCCCCAAGGCAGGTCATACAAAGCAGCTCACAGGTTCCCTGGATGTACAACAACGCAACTTTCCTCATGGCTTGTAGCATCTTTTCAAAGAAGCTTAAAATCTGCACTCCACCTTTCAACAAAAAGGTGCGGCACGTTTCCTCACTTGCAGGCACACCTAGAGATTTGACGCATTCCCATTCTGCGTCCTTGTTTTCACGACAGGGATGAACATTTCCTGCATCATTCTGGCACCAATTTTTTTTTTTACTTCTTCTTCAATGCATGTTTACATGAGCTGGTAATTGTTAAAAGGAAAAATTACTACCTCAGCCTAGTACTTGTGGCAGGAGCAGAAAAAACAGAAGCACAGAGCAGTTGCTTCGGTAATTTTTTTTTTTTTTTGCATGCATGTGTGTTTTACTGTACTGCAGGTTGATAGAAGATTTAATCCGAAACTGAACCACAAAGCAATTAGAAGAGCTTAACCAAACAGAAGTGATTTAAAGCATTAACACCTGACAAAACAGGCATTTATCCCAGAGATAAACGAGGAGTACAAGGAAGTGCATCTGGGCTGAGACTCTCTTCTAGTTTACCACGTCCACTATGCAAAAGCATAATAAAACCAGGGTTGAACAGCTGCATGCCTCTCAGCAGGGAAAGGACCTTCTCTTTGGTCAAAACCAAAGTGATTTTGACCATACATTGTAATCTCCCAGAGGTGCGCCATTCATATATCAAGGTGGGAACTCCTTGCACCCAAGCTCTTCCCATTAGCCAAGGGGGTTAGCTCAAGCAAGAGGCAGAGCATCCCCACAGCAGAGGGGGAGATTTTTTTCCCCCCACTTCTCCAGGATCAGGTCTGAAATTGGACAGCACTCTTTACTACCAACGTGACCTACTTGGGCCAAGACGCTAAACTCAACTTTTTTGGTCTAAATCCAGGGAGGAGATCCCGTCTCCCTCGTGCAGAGACCTGCCAGCTGTGACCAGCAGCCACATCTCCCCCAGCCTGGCAGCGCCCGCGAGCACCGGCTGCGGAGAGCTGTGCTTCCCCAGGTTGGAGAGACTGATGCAGGGAAAGACCCAGCAAGAACACAGCTGCTGTAAGACAGAGATACTCAAAAGTGAAACCCAGCAGACTTTAAGGCTGGTGAAAGTAATGAAATGATGGCAGAGACCTCGGGGGTGTGAAATGTATTTGCATGTGAAGCACAGGTATCTTTGTGGAGAGCTGGGGATGTGCCAACAGGCAAGGGATCGCGCTGCCAGCAAGAGCATGCTCAGGAGCGAGCACCTCTTTCCATTCTGGCCATCTCGTCTTCAAGAACTCATCATATTTCAAAACACACTATCCAATAGCTTAGGCCACCCATAGACTAACATGTACCTCTATCAGGCAACAGATAGACAACACACACAGACCATGCAGCCACTTTCAGTCTGACAAAAGCATCCTTTTCTCCTGTAAGGAAACTGCTCCAGTAGGTTTACACATCCCTGCTCTGCACTTCTCAGCTCCCCCGTCCCCTGCCACCCAAAGGGTGTGCTGGAAGCTACAGGTCAACACACCGGACAGCAAGTTTTCACAAGCAACCCTTGTTGACCCTAAAGCCCAGGGAACCATGACTCTTCCCTTAGCTACCTCTGAAACTATGTCTACCCAGGAGCACGAACCTTTACATGGCAATTTATTTTACTTGGCAATGAATTAAGTCAGCCAACTCTTTTGTAAACGTCAGCCCAGACAATTCCTTAAACATCTACTTCCCACAGCGTGCTGCAGTTCCCCAGTCTGTGAAACCCAGGAGGAGGAGGACTTTATAGGCTTTCCATCACAAGGACGTTGCTTTAAATTATTCATAAAGAAGGTGACTGCACAGTAAGTTCAAGTCAAATTAGCAGGGTGCTTAAATTAAAATGCAAGTGTAGCACTCAAAATGCAGTATTACCGATTCTTCCCTGCCCAGAGAGGTGCTTTTTCTTAAATAATAAAAAAAGAACCCTAAAACAGAAAAAAAAACCCCAACCTTAAGTATACGGACTCCATAGTATTCAAATGCCTGCACAACCTCAGACTGGGAATTTTCCATGACTGCTTGACATAGTGCTATTAAAACATATTTAATCTTTCTTACTCATAATCAGATTTTTATGGCACTAAAGAACACAAGTCTAAAACAAATATAAATGTCTTCCTCTGCCTAAACATAGCCAGTATCTTTTACTACTTTTCATACTAGTAATAAAGTCACTCCTCATATTACTACAGTGTGAGTCAACAGAACAGCTATTTATTGGGTTTGGGTGGTGGTTTTTTTTTTTTTAATAACTCTTAGGTAAAATTAAATTACCTAAACACTGTTGAAAAAACAACTTTTCCACAAATGCTGAAGTATGGAATTGTGCAAAGAGAAGCATTATTGGCAAATTACTGTAGAACAGAAGAGGATTCAGGAAAGCCTCCTCAGTCAGAAAGGGCACGTGCTTGATTCCAGCTGATTTCAGCGCACCCAAGAATGAATAAGTGCTTCTTCAGCCCAGACCTCTTTTGGGAAAAATGCTCAAACTTGGTCACCTGGAGGGGTACCTATCCCTACTGAATTACTCTCAGAAGTGTCATTTCAAAAAAAGTGACTGTTTTTAAGCATGTTACTAATTATTCAGACTGCTTTAGCCAAAATGGTATTTTTACTCTTCAAAAATAAAAAACCCAGCCTGTTATCATTAATCTCAGAGCAGCAGAACATCTGAGAAGCATCTTGCTCATCATTACCAGAAAACCCAACCCCATACAACAGTTCTGCTGAAGCTGGTGCCCCTGCAGTACTCCTTAACTCTAGGAGAGTAGGAATCATGAAAAGCCACTTGCGCTTCAATGCAAATAAATGTTGCAGTAGCAATGCGTTCCTCTGCTGCCAGCTCCATATTAGTTTCCTCCAAGCTTTGACTCGGCTGGTCAAAAAGACTTGGCCTTAAATAGAACCAATTTTCTTTTCAAAGAAGTCCTAAGTAATCTCAAAATGGAACAATAACTTTCTGCTTACTGCATATACTACCTTGAACCCCCTACACAGCATATAAAATACTTCATTCTGCAGAGAGGAACACAGATTTCCTCACCTTTAAGGAAATGAATTTTGAGTCCTAGGAGCTCCACACCACTTTCATGTGTGCAGCGGAAAATATTGCAAACCACAAGCACTATGTGCCTGCTCCTTGCCCAGGGAAGTCACCCAGAACTTGGCCCCTTGCTTAGCACGGGCAGTAAATCTGGTTTTATTTGCATCGGCGCAAGGACCCGGGGAGGGGTCCCTAAGAGCCTTATATGCTACACCTCTCTATCCGGGAAAAGGTCTAAAGATGCTGGAAATGGAAAATCCTGTAGTATTTTGCAACTAGAGAACCAAGGCAAAAGCAGATTGAATTACTTGTTGAGAGCTGCAAGTCTTTGGCAGATGCAGCAATGCAGTTTAAATCATCCAAATCCCACGACAGCGTTCACATGACATCACCTTCCCTCTTGCTCAAGGGCCAGCCTTCCTACAATTTCCCTGTTGTTTCAAGTATCAACTTGTCTTTGTTTTGAAGAAGTGGCTACAATTTCATCATAAGTCTATCTGCTCACGCATACGATGAGCACAGCTAAACTCTGGCAGCATGTTTATCACCGCACCGAGATCTTTTGAAGAGAGCACCTATACAACATTTTTTTGGTCACGTTTTCAGTTCCCCTTCATCTTCAGATAGCCATGAGCATGTTTGCTTATACACAAATGTGACCATGAGAACGTCTGTGTATATTTTCCGATACGCACATGCTTTCACGATGTTTCCTTCTCCTAGGAGTTAAATCCCCACCTCATATCCACATAAGCAAGATCCCATTTGTCCAGGACAACTACAAAATATAGGCCTGTAGCTAGAAGTACGCAGAGTCATATGCTTCATTTTAATTCCTCCAGATCACGTTAAGACCCGTCTCAAACATACCCAACTTCCAGAGGTAATACACAACTTCAGCCAACTTGCAAGAAGTTTGTTTGTTTTTTTTTTTTTCCCCAATATGCTGTACAAGTCTCCCCCTCAGATAAAATTGTATCCCTTTATTTTTTGTCTGCAAATAATTTATGGACAGATTTACAGAAATAAAAGGTGATTACATTCAATGGTCCTTCTGTTGCGAAAAGAAGCTTCCAGCAGAACTTTTTCCCAGCAAGTCGATTCTCGAATATTCAAGAGCGAGCAGGGGCTGGTCATGAATCACGCTGAGCGTGCACACATCCACACCCACCACTCCCCAGGGAGCTGCGTGAGTAACACGGGCAGCGCTGCGCCACGGGTGTCGAACACTGCTTGCCCTGTAAAACTCAGTTACTACAATAATGTACAGTGTCATACACGGCTTCTTCCTGCTCGTGTTGAGGAGCAAGCAACGTCCAGTTCTTCTTTAAGTCTGTTTTCTACACAATGCCTCCACCTTGAGACTTTTTTTTCTCCTAACAGCAGCTCTCATGATACCATCTGGCGCCTGAAGGACACAGGCTGGCATGGAATTACCTCCATCCAGTCCTAATGCAATTGAATTTCTTCAGCAGAGTTAGAAACTACAAGACACCCTCTCCTTTACTCCTGACTTCATACACTGCTCCACTTCCTTTCTGCTAAATTAAAGGAAGCATCATTGAGACTCACCCTTCTGTGGGCTAGTATGTTAGCAACACTTGCACCCTTCCAAAGTCAATCGTCTCTTAACGACAGCTTCCTGAAAAGCCAAAAAAATCTACTCCGCAACTTCAGAGTCAATTCTGAACACCTCCACTACAGAAGTCACCAGTGGTAGATGTTCTTCCCTCAACACATGCCATGCACTGCATCAGTCAGGAGATGGCTTGATGGCTTCATTTAAAAAAAAAAAAAAAAAAAAAAAAAAAAGGGAATTAGGAAAAAAACCCTTCATTTCTAGCTTTCCAGGAACACGTCTGCAATAAAAGCAGCTCTACAGTCGACATTCAAATCAATGTAACAATGATCCCGAGACGGATTAAAAAACGGTAGCAAGTTAGACAAGCCGTTTGTTAACAAAGCCGCATCTGTGCAGCCAGCACAGAGACTCGATTGTGGCAGAGATGCCTGCCCTCATCCCCGGCGGCAGGGACGAGGCTGCAGCGGCCGCAGCAGCACTGCTGGGCAGGAGGGGACGCAGCAGCAGGCGGTGCGGGGAGCTGCCCCCGCCTCTGCCACCCGCGTGGGAGCCACAGCGGCCATGCGGAGGGCACTTCAGTGTGCGCTTTAGTACACATGGGAATAGCTTTGCGGAAGCTGTGCTTGAACCACGGTCACTACTACTAAATTTGTACCAAGATAAGCAGTAGTTACCTACTGGATTTTAGGCGTTTTGACTGGTTGCTGTTAAGCGGAGTTTTGGGGGTTTCCTGAGTCCCAACAGGACAGCGTTCACAGAATCAGACTGGTTTGGGTTGGAAGGGACCTTTAAAGATCACCTAGTTCAACCCCCCCCTGCCATGGTCAGGGACATCGTTCCCTACCGATGTTCCTTAACTGTCCCGTGGCAAGCTTGGGCTGTGATGTGCAGGAAGCCAAGCGACTTGTACCCAGCTAGAAGCCAAAACCACAAAGTATTTCAGAACATGCTTAATTTTAAATACATTGTAACTCTTCTCTAACTCAGGTGGAACTCTGTGTCCCATATTCATCCTGGGATTACCAACCTTGCTGAATCAAGATCTTTTTACTTAAAATAAGTAAAGCAACATCACGAAAAAATCCATGGAAAAAATTACACACCCCAATTTTAGAAACCCAAGCCTCAATACTTTCTCTCGCTGCTTGTTTTGGGTTCGTTATCTTTAGCCATGATCGCATTGCTTAGCTATAGGTCACCGAAACCCTAGAACTCTCCTGCGCCTTTAAACCTACCCACCCGCACGCCTTTCCTTCGCCAACAACTTCCCCCTCCTGCCCAGCCAGAAGCCACTACCGCAGCCGCTTGTTTGGAAACTGCCAACGCCTGCTGATAAGAGAAGCAAAGCTCACGATGGGGAAGGGTCTGCTCACCTCTCCTACCCGTGACTCTGAAGAGACCTTTGTAACAGCCCTCTCTGCTGCCAGAAAGCCGCTCTGCAAAATGCACTGCATGGAGCCACAACCAGTAGGACACTCAAAACCAAACAACTTCTGACTCAGGAAAAGCCCAAGAGCATTGCATCTTTATTATTACTTTCCAAAGGAGCCTGAGAAGTGCAACATGTCCACAAATGCGCTTGGCATTGAAGGGGAAAGAGGACACGACAAGCGTCAATGCTTGGTCAGTCAACCAAGTCTGCCAAGGCAGAAGAAATCTAGGTCTGAAGATGAACGTCCCAGTTCTGCACCAGTGAAGTCAAAGAGAGGTTAATTATTATTTAGTTATTCATGTGAGCCCCCAAGTTCCTCACTTAATTAGGCCGAAACACACAGCTAAGCGTAAAAGGTGCTTTAAACAAAGACCAACCCCTAAAAATGTAATTTGTAATGTGCTGTAAATCAGCACCTTCCGCATTACAAGAAACCCAACGACAGACTGCACAAGGTGCCCCTCTGGAAAAGGTTAATCCCAACACCTGGAGACTAGGAAAACCTGCCTCCCCTCCGAAGCCGCTCCCAAACTCCACAGAGGGCCCAGGGTCTTCAGGGCTCTTCCAGGGTCCCCGAGGGAGTCTCAGTGCGTTGCTGCTCCAGGCTGCTCCGGGGCATCCTCCTCACCGCCACAGCAGCTGTCCCCAGGGAAGAAAGTCAGCCTGCTCCTTTGCGAGATTGCAAACCAGGTTTTATTTTCCAAAAGGCAAGACCTCCTGACGCGCTAGGTACACATTAGCTACTCCCCTACACAGGTTCCATATTGCTCACACAATTACAGATACTGGTTTAGAACAAAATTCAGCATTTTATCAAAACTGTAACTGTACTGACAGAATAGAGAAGTTGCCCTGCAGGGAACACAACTGATTAAAAGTGAAATGGTTCATAAATTCAGGTATATATTTCAGACTGGGGCCAAACAGCCTCTGCCATTTATGCAAGTATACTTGAAGACCTTTCTTTGAGCAGAAAACAGCACAAGTGCAGCTATTTTTAAAGCCATCTAAAAAATGGCGGGGCATGACATACCTTACTTTTTGCCACACAGTAAAGATGAAAAACTAGAACAACCCCTCTCTTTTATCCCTCTGAGAGCCTGAATGAGTAACTCTTTATTTATAACCACTAATGGTTACCTCTTCTGACCTTATTTTTTCTCCTCAACAAACTACCTTTCCAGCAGGGAATTTAAGCTTTTAGCTATTCAGCTGTTTTTGTCAGTTTTGCTCAGTACAGCTTTTGAGCTGTCAATGAAATTCCCAGGTCATTGAAAAATAAACAAACAATTTTTTTTTTTTTTACTGTTTCAGTTAATTCCAATCACAAAAGTCAGAAAGAGGAAGCAGATTTTTTGCTTTTAAGTAATCCTGAAGCAACTCATTGTCATATGTTTCCTCCTATGCAGACATTCCCCCTGCTGCACCAAATCATTTACTTAAGTTTAAGAAATGGAGAAAAGCACATGCAATATACAAAAATGTTGGGTCACATCAGCATTAGCAAGGAACAACAGGTTAATATAAAAAGAAGGCACAAATACCATATTTAGATCTGCACCAGCAAAGAGTACAAGGTATTATTTTCCTCCATCCCTCTCCTCTTCGTTGGTAACAGCTAAAGGAAGCAACAGCAGACAGCATTGCAGCTGGAGTACAATAAAATATCAGCAAGCTGAACAAATACACACACTCACAAAAGAAGCAGCAGCTTATACAGCCATAGCTTTGACCTTACTGACATAGCCTTTTCTTTTTAAAGCGCATACAAGGAGCACATCCTAACGTCCAGGTGGTCTCAGACCCTTCCATGGGTGAAGATGCAAAGAGTGGACTTCCCAATGGTCCCAAGCACAGGCTGCCTCCGGCAGTCTCGGGTGAAGCTCTCACCATGTGACAGCGATCTCTTGAAATTTCTCCCTCTTCTAACAATTACAAAGATCTGATAAAAATCCAGCTGTTTCCCAAAGACCAAGTAGCACCACAACTGCTCTTCTGGAGAGAGAGAGCCACTCGTTGATTACTAGTTACTCTGGTACAGCGTCTGGAACAAAATCAGGGGAAAAGATGATCACATGACAACAAAAAGTAGGAATTTCTGTGTCAATAAAACTAAAAAGGGCAATTTTTACTACAATAATATTGCCACCAACGGAGCAGTACTAACAAATGCCAAAGTCCTATTTTTTAGGACATGCATTACTGCAGCTTTCTCAAGAATAACCCCAGATTTCTCCAATAGGCTTCTGTGAAACTATCCAGAAGGACATCATTGCTCAATACTGGGGGGGAGGGGGAGGAAAGACAACCCTAAAAAGCAAGACTCTCCAAAACGTTGGCATTTATAATACCAGAGACCGAACCAGAAAAAATACACTCAAACCCTACAGCTAGGAAAACTCCAGCTGGCCTCAGGACAGCAACAGAAGATTATTCTCCAACTTTGATAGGAATTGCAAAGCCAAAAAAAGCTTAATTTATGCATTTTAAAGCAGTAGCTATCAGGTAGTGTGGTCCCGTCCAACAAGGAGACCCCTTTGAGACACTGTCTTGCTAAAGCATCTGCTCCTTCCTGCGCCGAGCCTGACGACAGCACCTCTCCTCCGCCTCCCCAGGAGCACCTCGGGCGATCCCCGCAGCCGCGTGACCCATGATCTGCCGATGCAGGTGTCCGGACCTTCGCTGCCTGGAGCCCTTCTTGTCCCTTCAATTTAGCCACTGATTAACATGCACTCACTCTTCTTCCCTAACGAGAGGCGACTCCTGTCTACGTGTGGAGTGGTAGGCACATCCCTGTGCTCCAGGACAGCCGCAGCTCATGCTGCCTAGCAGAAACTCTAATGCCTTCCAGCCGAAAAAACAAAAATCCCAGGAAAACAGCGAAGCTTTTGTGGCCTCTGACTGCATAAAGCGACTGTGCACTTTTCAAATGGAGTATTTGCAAGCAATATAAAGGAGTGTTTCTGTAAGCAGCACACAAGTTCAAGAAACCAAAATTCAGGATTACAGCCTGTATTTGCCCAACTTGAAGCACCTGGAACACAGTAAATACTGAATCACTATCCGAAGGAAAAGGATCCCACAACTCAATGTTTACCCTTTGCGCTCAGTAAGGACTGCTAAGAATAAGCTGCCGACAAAGGACCACTGGACACTCATAAGAAAATGCACAGATTTGTGTACCACCTTCGGTCCTCCACCAGCTACTGATAGCATCTCCACCTTAACTGGGACAAAGGCACCCTACTGACAAAGGTGTAACTATACAGTGAAAGTTTAACACAAGTATTTCATTGCATTGCAATTATGTTTATTCATGGGCTTCTGTACAAAAAACCCAGGGAGTTTACTACTGTACCAGGGCTGTAATCATTTAAGGTACTGAATCACCAAAGCAAAATGATGGCAGAAACGGTGCAAAAGAAACACAGACGTTGGGAGTAGAGACTCTCAAAACTAACACAAAACAGAGAATCGCCCTTCTGCTGCAAGCGCTGTGCAACTGTATGCCAAAATCCCATCTGCCATCTGTTAAAACTTCTCTGATTTGGCCCGCAAAGTATTAGAAATTTAATTACAGGGGGGAAAAAAGGGGCTGCTGTGCAAATTATGTTTTCCAGCTCAGATTTGCTGCATTTTGTTTATTCCTTGAAACAGCTTGTGAAGCATCACATGGCAGAATCCAGCTCTGGAAGTTTCAGTAAGAAAGAGCTCGCTTCATCGGACACTCCTCCTGGTACACGGTCTGACCGGCAGCAGGACATGCTGCCCTTCAAAGCCCTGCTGGAAACAACGCCCTCATCTTCTTCTAGGGAATATACTAACTGATTGCACACACCAACCAAACCTATCCATCGTACCCATCACCAGCAAGCTGTAATGGGGAGATAAACCCTAATCACAAAACCACAGTCTATATTTAATAAGAGGAAGAGATCCAAGGAGACAACCAACAATTCTGACCTACAGAATCGGCATCTACTCCTTGTCCCGACGTGAACTCCGGTGTCTTGCCAACTTGGCTCCTTTCTGAAGCACATAAAAATATACCCGAACCAAGATAGAGTTGGGTTTTGACCCACTAAAATGGTCAAATAGAAATGATCTCCATTGCTTCTGTAAACTAGGCGGGTACATTAAACAAAGGGATTTGATTTTTCCTCAGGATAAACAACTTCATAAGGAAAACAATCCCATTCTCTTAACAAATATATTTAACTTCATCTGAATAAACATTTTAATGGCACACTAAACAACAGCAACTAAAAGAGGACCAAATAATCTGTTTCCGTCAACACTGTAAACATCAATACTTTTTCAAAACAAGGAATAAACTTCTCTTATCTCCTGTTCCCAAAACCAGGGCTAGTTTGGCTGAACGCAAAGGGGAGGCGCGAGAATCTTTCCAGAGAAATCCTACATTTCTGTTAGAAGGTTGGGAAGAAGGACAATATATGCACGCAGTGCACAACATCAAAGCCATGCAAGACCTTGCCAGTTGCACCACCTTCACAACCCAGCATCATTTCAAGAGCTACAGAAATGTTTTCTCCAGATGCTGCAAAGTTCATCGAAACGAGCTTTCCAAAGCCTTTTGAAGGTTTGTAAGAGAAAGGCGGAGAAAGAGGGGGGTTGGGGTGTTAACTCTGATGACAACTTTCAGAAATACTCAGCTTTGTAATTCCAGCTGGAGTTAATGGCAGCTAGTGCTCATCAGCCCTTTTAGCCTCAGGTCTCTACCAGAGGTTATGCTACAGGCACCAAAACCAACCCTGACTTTGAGGCCGTGCCGGCAGGCTTGGGCAGCAGGGCGCCATTCTGCCGGCAGAACCATGTCAAGTAGCGAAGAACGTAAAAACAACCCCAAAAACCCTCAGTATTTTTAACAACTACTCCAGTACAGAGGCAGACATGCTATGAGAAAAAGCCCTTGGGTAAACTTGCTCAGGGTGGGAATGTAGCTATGCTCCCAGGGGGAAAAGCAAGAACCAAACATTTTGCTCTGCTGAGGTGTCCTTACGGCATCTCCCGCAAGGGCATTCTCCAAAACAAAATAAAGACAGTCTCGTATTAACATACTCTCATATGACTGGCCTATAATAAAGGATTATGAATAGTTTCCCGAGAACATATAGGAAGAGGCAACACTAACACATCAAAGTGCACTTAGCCTTTTATTTCCCGAGTCCTCCAACGCAGCTGTTCACCCTGTGCGTGCCACCAGCCAGGATCACGTGTGAAGGCACAGCTTGGCTCCTGAAGGCTGCTGCTGAGCTCCCCTCTCTTCCTTCCTCTTGCCCTCATTTGGAACAAAACAAAACCAAAACCCAAATAATTTCACAGAAAGATTGAACCCATCTAAGAGATGGGTTAAAGAGAATATTGATTTCTTCAGTATTCACCTTTGCTTAATATTCACTCAAAAATCTTGTGGCGAGGCTTGCCACAAGATGAAGATTACATTCTTTCAAAGAAAAGAAAGTCTGATACCATAAACTAGGCGAAATGCCCCACTGAAGCAATTTAAATATTTGCTAATATGGGAACCCTATTCAACTCTGAAGTCTGGCAGGCCACTGAATGGTACAGGAGATTGATAAAGCCTATCTTCCAGGATGTTTTCCTTCAGCATGCCACTAATCCTAGAAGGAATAAAAGGTGTTATACCGACTTCCACATTTAGGCTCTGCTCCAACGTGCTTATATTTACCCACTGCGGGCAGGGCCACTGAGACACATAAGAAATCCAGCTTAAGATGTATTGGATCTGAATTTTCACTTCAGAAAACCATACAAGTGTCAAGTACCTTTCACTTTTGAAGACTTCCTTCCATACAAAATCGTAAAGTTTTCCTCAAAGCCTTAAAAGTGCTAGAGTGCTCTTTGTTGTTTTGATCCCCCCCCCCAGTTACTGAATGTGGTTGCTTCTTCTTCGTGAAAAATAACTAAGCACAATTGCTCACTAGGAAATGTTACAAGATCTCATACAGAAACTGTGTATTAAACCCCTCTATGGAAGAGTTTACGCAAATGTTAACTTTGGTCAGTAAAACCAAACACATACCAATTCCTGCCATGTTTCAAGTCTGGACCAAAATCACATCTGTTCCTAGTAAGGTATTCAACAAGGTAAAACATATATTATCAAGTTCGTCCAATATCACTCATGTTTGAGATTTCAGTGAAAAAAAAAAAAACCCAACCCTCTAAATTTTCTGCCAAATAAAGAGGCTTCTACAGGCTAGACTGAAAAACAGTCACTTGGTCACAAAGGAAAATAGCACCTAAAGAGAGCGCGAGTATTTACATTTATCAGGAAAACAAGCACAGGAGAGTGACACGTTTACAGCTGAAACAACTCAGCAGCCTTCCCCAGTCAGTCACTGGTTCACAGTGGGAACGTGCCTGGCCAGTCACAATGCCCAGGGAACAACACCCCGCAGAGCAGCCGCCAGACACCCCTGACCCGGCCAGACGCTGGCAGTTCCACGGAGGACAGCAAGGACAGGCATAAACGATATCTGGACCTACCCGAGATGAGAGTCTTGATCACTGGCATTGCAGAAATGAGTCTAGGAGTGGACAGTACATTCTCCCCCCAACATCCCCCTACTTCTTACAGGTACGTTTAGAAATACTAGTAATCTTCACTCATTCCTTCTGTCCTAACAAACCTTTCCCAGAATACTTTTTCCAATACAATGCTCATATTTTCCATGTAACAAAGCCGTAATTTCTTCTTCAGCATGGATATAGTTTACCTCACAGGGCAGATCTGGAGGATAGTTAATATCAGTTCCCATTCTGCATCCAAACTTTGAAAAGTCCTATCTTTAAAAAAATGGAATGTTTGAGCTACTTAATGGACTTCTATCCAAAAGGATAAACCACTTAGCCTTTCTTAATCAGGGGGCTGTCCAAAACTAAGTTGCATTACAGTAAATATGACCAATGGATAATGCTCAAATTTCAACATACATAGGATATCTTAGAAAATCCTGTTTAAAAAAAAAAAAACACAAAAAAACCCAACCCCAAAAAACCACACCATGCAAAATCTGTACCAATAATACCTGAACAACAGCACTTTGCCTGTAACTGTTGCCCCAACAGCAAGCATCCTCCTTCATGTCTCACTAGTGGTTTAAAGTGTCACATAATGATAAATAACAGGAAGATCAAGAGGAATGGGAACACCTAAGCCATGACCCTCTCATACAAGCCTGAAGTCATAATCAATCTAGCAAGTTTTGAGGTCACATCCCAAAACTTGTAAGGTAGCCGCAATTAGTGACTTAAGGCTGGCAATTCTTTTTTTCCCCCCTCAGCAAAAGTCTTAATTCACAGTGACTTTTTACCTCCTGCACCTCTACTGGGGCTCCACCCAAAACTACGTTCCTGGCTCAGACCACAGCTGGGGACTGTGATTCACTATGGAAAAATACTGGCCCTGCGGCCTGAAAAGGTTGGTGAGATCAAACTACCCAGAGGACATGCTTCCCTCCAGAACGGCGGGGAACGGCGTGCATGGTGCTGCTGGCCTGCGACAGGTCGTGCAAGGGATGCAGCTGCTGCTCCCGCCCCTCACAGGAGGCTGCAGCACCTTCCGCTGGGGCTGCACCCACCCACGAGATGCAAAAAGACATTTCTCTTGCTAGAATTTTTTTTTTTCCCCAAGTTACATCAATTATTCACTCCCCACATTAAAAGAAAAAAAAAGCAGAAGGCACTTGCTAGGGGCTAGGTCTGGATTTGTCCTGTGCAAACACAGTGACACTATATACACACACACATACGCACCCACACACACATACGCACCCACACACGGAGCCAAGGACCTACTAATCTTCCTTGAGCTATCCTCTAAAGCCAAAAACCAGATTCATGAGACTATATTGGTCTTGCCAAAGCCCAAGATTCAGCTAAAATCACTACAGAGGAAGCGCAACATGGTACAACCAAGCCAACCAGCAGCATAATTATTGATGAGGGGCCCCAAACTTTTCCTTCCATCTTCTGCAGCACACTGGGGTGACAAGAGCGCTGAAAGGCTGCAGGGTTTCTCAGGTTACTCAGGGACCAGGGCACTAAACTCTCCAGACAACGCAGAAAGCTCAAGCTCCCCTTCTTTCTGCTTCCCTCTCTCTTGCAAAGTGGTCCTTTCCTGCCTCCATAGAATCACGGAAAAAATTGTGGAGCGTTTCTGATAAAAGCCCGTGCCACTCAGCTTCAAAAATAAGTTGGGGCTGGCCATGCTTTCAAACACAATTCCCTTTTACAGGGCAGCAGGCTGCGCAACACCTCCAAAACCCAAAAAGAGCCAGAGAGGTTCACAACCTTCAGTATCACCCATACACAGGGCTCAGCAAATGAAAATACATATAAAGAAGAAAGTCCAGTTAGAGTGAAATAGCTTACACACAAAATGCTGACACAAACATACAATTAGGGAAAAGACGGGGGGGGGGAAGTAACCATTTCACTGAGGTGTCACCAGAAGGTAAAAAAAACAAGCCAAGACTCAGAAGCAGTCAAGACTTTTGTAACAGTGGGGGTTTCACAGCTCTCCTGTAGCTGGAGTCTGACTGAACATACCTCAAAAACCACGAGCAGACCCTGCACAATGTAGAGCCTCTATTGCTAATTTCAGTAGTTATGTGTTTTGTAGCTTTAAGAGAATTCTTGTGTCATTTTACAGTATTTGTGGTGCCAGCGGGGCTGCTAGGCTCCAGCCCAGCGACGATGACTATGCTTCAGTTGCACAAATCTATGTTATGAAAGGCACATGTGAAGTACGTGTGGTAGGCAGTTACGATGACGTGCCACCGATGAACTGAATGCGATTTCCCGACCTACAGAAACAAACCTGCAAAAACTTTCTTTCCTTTTCAACTCAGTAAAGTAGTCCTGAGTCCCCCTTGAAATGTTTTCCACTCAAAACATAATGGTCTCTAATTAACCTAAAAATAACTGTTGACAAAACAATCATCAGCTTTTAAAATACCTAAATACGAGAAGTAGTCACAGCTCAGAAACTTCGGAAAACGCAGCCAATGTCAACAGCCAAAAGAGGCACCGTTTCTTCTTGGCATGACTTGGGCTCTCAGAAGTCCTCCAGAAATGCAACCTTTATGCCATCGCTTATGGGATGATGGTTTTGCCCCACCAGTCTGAAATGCAGTTTTGCTGGTGTAAGCTACATCAATATCACAAGCTGCAACATAAAAACCCATACCTGTGCTATGAGTAAAATGCTTTTAACATAAATCAGGAAACCTCCGAGACTGTCCTAAACGCGTAAGCTATGCTGCGCAGCACAGCCAGCATCCATGCATATTGATGCCGAAATTTATTAGCATCACCAGATTTTCACTTTAAAAGCAGAAACTTGGTAGTGCCAAGGTCATCCAGTTGCAGGGGATGCCAAACCTCTCAAAAGTCTCCATGAATGACTCCACACTGGGAGGCAGTGATCTTCCAAATGCCACAGCACAGGAACACCAAGGAAAAGTTTGCCGCAAGCTGCATATCTGAAACACGAGCTTCCAGGCTCGGCAGATACCACCTCTGACAGCCCCCTGAAGCTACGTTCAAAGCCTCAGAATTAATTTTTGCCCCATAGCCTTCCCACAGAGAGAGGTTCAACACTTGCTCCTTCAGGACACATGCTGGGAGCCCTGCCTTAAAATAGGGCACACAAGGAAATATGTTCAACTGTGGAAAGCAGAAATGAAGGAAACCATTCTGAACTCGAGGTACCAGCAGTACTGCTATGAATAAAAGCATGCTGGACACAGAGTATCTGCTGTGCTTCACAGGAGGGTACCCCACAGTTCCCAGTAAACCTCTGTGCAACAGGATTAGGGAAAAGACAGGACCTCCAGGATGATGATCATGCTTTTAATACCCTCTCCTTCTACATCATCTACCCCAACATGCTAGACAGAAGGCAGGAGACAGAGCTGTTCTCCCTCTTTCTCTTCCAGGTGTGGAAATTAAGGGTGGGGGGAAAAAAAATCATCCTTTCTCTTTTAAGCTTAGCAGCAACTAAATGCAGTCATTTCCTGCAGCCACGGCTATGCACACTCTGCTGCAAGCTCCCCAGGAGCTGAGCAGCAGCTCGGAGGGTAGGTTTGGACAAGATGACCTCCAGAAGTGCCCCCCCAACCTCAACCACTCTCTGACTTCAGCTGGGCCAGCAACTGCCACGCTTCTGTGACAAGGGCAGTGACCACGGTTCAGTGCAACACACCGTATACACTGGGCAAAGTGACTCCCCGCATAAGAGGGGGAAAATGAACTTGACTTCTGCATCCACTTCCCCTGCTGCCCTGGTAAGCACTGCTTGGGAACTTCAGATACTGAAGAGGAAGTTTGAGCTTCCCTCTCCTGCCTTTTTTGTGCAAAATTCCCTTGTGTTCCTTCTCATTACGAGATGACTCTTCTCCTTCCCTCACAGTATACATCCCCTTTTAGCAGGGAGGCATTCTAACTGGAAAAAAGAAGCCTGACCTCAGCTACCACAAGAAGACTGCTCCCTTACAAGCACCCTAGCTGTTGATAAAACATATGGGAACAATTTTTTCAGGCTGTTTTGAGCAACACAGCCAAATGGCTCTATTGCACACATCCATACTTTTAATTCCAAGTATGGATCTCTTTACAGGTTTTAACACTTCATATATGAAAATATGACTATGTAAATATAATGAAAGAGTTCCACCACCAACCTTCCTTCAAACACCAAAAGGCAGCACAGATCAATCAACAGCCTGAAATAGTTTTAAAAGTCTCAGAAAACACTTCTGCTCTGTATTTAGAATGCAACTTGGTCATGACTTTAATATCTTCCAGCAATAAAAGCATTTTCGGGACTAAGTTCTGGGGCTGACTCTTCTAGCCTCATTCTTTACTCAGAACAATTTTTTTTTAACTGGCCAAGTTAAAAAACTGGGACAGGGACGGAAATTAAGGCTCCTCCGGAGACAGGTACAACCACTTGTCGTCCTGTAAGAAAAAAAGCTAAGAATACCAAGAAATAGTAAAGGAAGGACACTGGGCAGCAAGATTCAGAAGTCAAAAAGCTGTTAAGTCTCGGACGACGGCAGTGTCAGCGGATCGGCAGGAGCCTGGTGTTATCCCCCATCACATTTAACATGGCAAGTCCCAACAGGAGCGCCTCCTCTGCAACAGGCACGTTCCTGCACCCCGGCAGTACCTTACCCAGCTGCATCAGTTTGTTCCAGTGAGCATCGCCCTATACTCAGGGCAGGCTATAATCAGCATCTAGCTATGGAAAAATATGGGAGAAATAGTAATGCAGGTTTGGTTTTTTTTTCCCCTATAACACCTTTTAGTTGTACAATATTTTTCTGCAACAGCCAGATTGAAGACACTCCTGCCTTGAGTGCAGTGAACTTCTTGGTAACGCTGAGGATTGACCCCTCTGAAGTGCCAGCATATACCCTTCTCACCTACCAGCTTTCCTCCCAAAACATAATTGTATCAGCGGACTTACATCGCTCACAAATGACAGCAGAGCAGACCAGGCTTTTTACCTGTGCCTTTCATCCAGCTTCCTCTTTCTTCCACGCACTACAACTTATTTTAACGAGAACAATAATTCTCTCAGATAAGTCAGCAAATATTTTCGTAAGGAACAGCTGCAGGATGTCTGCCTCACATAAATTAAATTACCCAGCTAGAGGCTCAATCCAGTGCCTTCAACAGATGTTTTTCTGTGGTAGCTGGGTCAGGCCCAATGCATTTCTGCTATTGTGCCTTATGGTCCCTATACGCAATTTACATATGCTCAGGTGTGAGGAAAGGAAAATGTTTATACTTATGGGTGGGACTCTGGATGCAGATTAAAGTCAAGGTACTGTATTTACTGATCTTTTAAAGTAATATCAACATGTTGAAAGGGAGTAAGAGTTCTTAAGAAAGATCAAAGTCTGCATGCAGCAACCACAAATTAACATAAATACATGCTGAAATACTAACACAGACTGGCAAAATTTACTTGCTTTTTCCCTGGGGCAAGTAATTTTGGCTAAGAGGGGAGTCAAAACCATTAACTCTCTTCTTCACCTTTATGTAGGGCACGCTACTGTGCTTTGTGTCAGAGCAAATGACTCTTCAGATTAATTTTGCAAGGCTAGGCTAATACTACCATATTGCTCATGGCTTGCAAGCTTTTGAAAGGTGAGGGCTACATCCTCTACAGGAAAAAAAAAGAAAAAGAGCAATATTACTATTTAACTCGGACTTTTTGAAAGTTCATCCTGCGTTTCTTCCTTCTTATTGCACTTGACAGAACTTTTGTTGTCTGACAAATGAAAAGCTAACAAGCACTAAGGTGTATGACCTTCTTTTATTTCACTAATTACTATTCTGGTAAAGAGATTACCTATTTTTCTTGTGGGAGCATCAACAGCAGCACCGAGAACACAAGGGCAAAGGACAGTTTTGCAGCTTAATCACACTCTTGTAAAACAGATGCCTGGCCTGTATTTACAACCCTGACAGTGTAACTGCTTCAGCAAGGAGTGCAATTAAAACAATCGTGCAGTCACCAGAAGTCACAACCCAGATGCAAGCTTTGCCAGCAATCTACAAGCACAACACACGCACAGAAGTCGCTGCATTAATACCGGACACCTTATGTTCATAAGGCTGTATCGACACTAGGCAGGCTGAACCGATTTGGTAAAATATTTTTGTATAAAATTCAGCTAACTTAGACCAGAAGAGGACCCAAGTTTTGATTTTTAGCGTATACCCTGAGTAAGTAGCGAAGCGTCTTTGATTTGGTTTCCTCACCCGACGTGATGAAGTTGTCAAGATCCCCAAGATAATGGTAAAGCTCAAACCACTTTCAAGACTTAAGCCTCATTACTTTGCATTTTGTATCGGAAGATTTTGTCTACACTTAATAGCATGCACTTAATAAACAGACCTTAAAAAGAGACTGCCTAACAACAGCCCTGCTTCTGAAACCGCCATCATTTGAAGCCTCATATACCCATGCAAGGCGGGAAAAGTAAACTCCCGGGTTTCATGCCGGGAACCCCTGAGAGGGGAGCTCCCCATTCCCTTCCGAGACACAGCTTCGGAGGCTGCCACGCCGCGGGGGCAGAACGGACCCGCACCAGCCCCGCCGGAGACCACGGCAGCCCGCTTCCCGCGGGGACCCATCCACCGGGACACCCCCCGCCCCCCCGCCCCGGGAGGTGCCGCCGGTGGGCGCGGGGCGGCGGCAGAGGGGGCTCGGCGGGCACAGCTGCGGCACCGGCGCCTCCAGCCCCTGCCCGCTCTAATGAGCCCCAATTAGCGCCGAGCGCCTCCCCGGCGGCAGCCCTCCGCCTCAGCTCGGCGGCCTCGAGTTCCGCCCCCGCTCACAGCCAACAGCGCTGGTAGTTTGGGAAAGGGGGGCGAGGGGGGCGCCGCTCTCCCCCGGCGCCCGCTCACGAAGCCCCGACCCCCGAGGGGCTGCTCCCGCACACCCCGGGCAAGCCGCGGTGCTCGGGGACAGGCACGCGACAGTTTTCGGGAGCCCCTGGCCGCTCTGCTGCCGGCTCCTGCCCCACAAAGCGACCCCACGCTGGAGGAGGAGGAGGAGGAAGGGGGGGAGGAAGATCCCGCCGGCCCGTGCTCACCTCCGCCAAGAAGTTGTCCATGGTGGCCCCTGGGCCCGCCCGCGGGTTCGCAGCGCCGGGTCCCACCCGCGCACCATGTGCCGCTGCCGCCTGGCCCGGCCTGGCCCGGCTCGGCTCGGCCCCACCGAGCTGCCTCAGCCGCCGCGCCGCTCCATCGCGCCCCAGCGCCGGCACCAGCCCGCAGCCTTTGTCCGCCCGCCCCCTCAGAGCCACTCGCCCGGGCGGTCCCGGCAGCGCATAGCCGGCGCTGGGAGCCGGGGGAGGGGGTGAGGGAGGAGGAGGAGGAGGAGGAGGAGGAGGAGGAGGAGGAG
>VZTQ01002783.1:1391-15730 GCA_013400755.1 Pelecanoides urinatrix | reverse complement strand
GGCAGCGACCCCCGGGCGCCCCCCGCACGTCCCGCCGCTGCCCGCCGGTGCGGCGTCAGCGGGGGCCGGGATCGCGTTTCGGTCCGCGGGCTGCGCTGCGGCGGGGCGGGCCGGGACGGCTGCTCGGGGCGCGGAAACCCGCGTCCCAGTGCGGAGCCGAACGAGCGCGGGCAGCGGAGGAGCGAGAGGCTCGCCGCCGGTCTGCGGATGCGCTCCTCTCCCTTGTTTTGCAACACAAAGCCATGCAAAGCACCGCCATCCAGCAAAAGTTCCTGGCGAAGTTAAATGACTTTTAAGGAATATGTACCTGCAGGCTTCCCTTGCACACAACAAGCTCTTATTTAAGTTTGTGGCAAATTTGTGTACGGGCTCTTGTCAGCCGTGCATGGGTTCCTTTGCTAAATACATACTTGCGACAGCCATTACTTCGCACGGAGAGAACAGCGCAGATGAAAACGTCCTTCGGGCCGCCTCCAAGGGATGCGCTGGTCTTCGTTCACAGCAGCTCACTCTGTAGCTTTTTCAGTCCTTCACATTTCGACAAAGCAGATACAAAGTGTTCCTTTTTTTGGAAACAGCTCTTGTTCATCATTTTGCACTCTCGCCCTGTGGTAAGTAACAGCTGGTAAGAAACACGGTAAGGAGAATCCAATCTGGCAGATATATTTTATTAAAGCGGGCCTATTTCATTCACATTACATGAAGAACTGTACTAAAAAATAAGTTACAGCCATAAAGAAAGTGAATGCACTATTCAGTCTTTTGTTCGCAGGCAGAATCCCAACATTGCTTTGGGAGCTGAAGCGTGTGAGTAGTGATACAGGAGACCAGCCCTGGATATCAGAAATAATCATGAGCGTGCAACTCTCATTTTTTTAAGGTGCCGTGTAGAGCACAACAAACACCGCTAAAAAAGCAAGTTTAAGAATACATATACCACACAAGGAAAAACATTATTCTTTCATCTTTGTGTCAAAAAAAAAAAAAGTCTGGATAAAGAGGAAAGCAGGTGAAATAGGTTTGGGTTTGAGATACGTAATGTCCAAAATGGGGTTCTGCTGATCTTGGAGGTTCACACGGTGACATCCAGGCAAACTGCCATACCCAAGGTTAGAGCTGGGACAAACCAGCACAAGAGGGACTTTCTGTACCTGTGAGAGCCTGCGTGGGGGCTGTGGCTGCCCGCCCCATCAGACAGAAACAAGGTAAGGAGAAGCCTTCAGGAAGGTGGCAACTGCCTCGGACATGGCCATCTTCTGCAGAGGAGCAGCTCCCCACAGCTCCCCTTGCCGTGGCCAGCCACAACGGCTCCTGGCAGCAAAAGCAGAAACGCTTCCCACCTTGTCTGTAGCTCAGCATAGTGTCCTGTGGGCAGCACCCCTGTTGCAGCTTGCCAGCCCAGCAGGAGACATCCCGTAGGACCCCTGGGGGCTGCCTGGGGGGGGGGGGTAACTTCTCTTGCCAGGCCCACCCCCCCCCCGGTCTCTACACCCAGGTATATGGTTCATACCTTCTTATGATTGCTTTGAAACTCAAGGTTTGGCCAGGATTTCACCTGGCTTCGCTTGTCTACATAGTACCAACTCACAGTGAAGTTAGCCTAAAGAGTTATTCCATTGTAGATTATATGGAATAAATCCTGATGTGGAAGCTCTGTGACTCTATTCCAAACTACTGCGCTTCCAAAGTTACTCCAGGGGAATGTTTTTTTCCCACAATCACTGTGCCAGAAAGCTTCCCTGCTCAGACAAGCCTTAATTTGGAGAGGGCTGAGTCAGATCAGGGGTTTTTATTGAGTTATTCTGACTTCTGATTACTTTGTTTGACACCATGCTATTGGAATGTAACGCGCTTGTGTGGCTACTGCATTGCACGTTCTCAGATCTATGAAGCACAGCAACGTAGGAATTCATGAAAACTTTGAATCTGTCATCCAATAAAAGCAGCCTGTGTGTTTTTAAATGAGTATTTCAGTTAAATACAAGAAACCATACCAATAGAATAGGACCAGATTTATGCAGCCTAAAAATATATCGCAGAAAGAATGAGTATTCTCTTGTGGCATGGATGTGTTGCAAAAGACTGTAAAACTCTTAAGACTTTTCTTAGGATTTAGAACAACTGCAAAGAAGCACGAACAGGAGGGGTCTAGGAAGAGGGATGTGGGGAGCACAGGGGAAGGGAAGACCAGCTTGTACAGTCACTCCAACAAACTTCTTCCTTTTCTCCTCCTTTGTCTTCTTGTCAGTCCCGCTCACAGTTTGTAAGGGCTAGCATCTGTGTTTCATAGGAAAGGGGTTTTGAAACACGGCATTTCCTTTTCCCGCTCTGCAAATGACCCCAAACTGGTTTCTTACTCATTTTATGCAATTGTTTTGGAATTTGGAAAACCCCACAGATACTCTGTACAAAGCTCCATACATCTATGAACATCTGGGGACTTGGCCAGTTCCGCACAGCTCTAATTTTCTTTTAATCGGTAGAAATTCCTTCACTGATTGTGTGCCTAAGGTAAATTACTTCCTTTTGAAGCTGCTCACATGCATGCCGGCTCAGTTTTCAGCTTGGATGAGGACCAGGAATGGACCAAAGGCTCAGCTCCACCTCCCCGATGAGACACCTCCTCGCTGGCCATAAAGGTCTTCCCACCTTCTGCGTGTGGTCGGTGGTGAGGTAGCTGGCCAGCGGACCCCTCTCCCCTAGCCTCTCTCTTGCGCCGTGCAGTACAGCTTTGGCATTTGCTAGACTGGCTTTTCTCTCAGCCTATATTTTAAGAGATTTTAATATTCCTCACTTAAATTCACTGCATTACATGGGTCAGGTCACATCTTCACCCAGCTTTTCTGACCTTTCTTCCCTCTACCAGTAGTTGCTAAAGTCCACATTTGACCAAAATGTCTGACAACAGACATCTCTTCCTTCCTCAGCTCCAGAGTAATCTTAGTACCTGCAACTTTCATAAGACCCTGGACTTTTAAAACAGATTTCAACCACTCCTGTCTCTATCAACGACTGGAAATCTCCCATAGCATGCAGCGCTCTGCTCTGGAGGCAAAACCAACTTACTGACTGAAGCCCAGTTACCTATAAATCATATGTTTCACCTGAGCCATGTTTCTTCACAGGGAATTTCCACAGACCAAATTTTTAGGACCTTCTTTTAAAGATTTATTGCACCTGCATTTATTACAAAGTTTGTAGACATGATTGCATCTCAACGAACCATTAACTCATTCAGTACCTTGAGCACGCTTGGTCAAATTCTAGATGTCCATTTTTCAAGGTAAATTTTCCCCCCATTCTCATCTACCAAAACTGTCAAGGCACCGCGGGGCTGGTGGCTCCCCAGGGCTGGGAGCACCGGGTGCTCCCCAGGGTGGGTGATGGTGGGGCCTGTCCCACCGCCCCAGCCAGGAGCAGGGCAGCTGGGGGGCACCGGCCGTGGGCAGGGTGGGGGGAACCCTGGGGGTGGGCAGGGACGGTCAGGGCTTGCAGTGCCCTCAGGGCCATGACAGTAACTGTGTTTGAAACCAAACAGGTTGTTCTGTTGCAAGTCCCATGTCTTTACCATGTCTTACTGTGCATGATGATGGTTTCTGTGCATTTCACAAATCCTGCTGTCTGTTCAACAAGCAAACACTCGTTCGATTGCCCCAACCTTAATACAAAATCTGTGGGGTGCATATTTATGCTAAAAAGCTTTATATTGTATGATTTTTTAAAAAGACTGATGAGTTTTCATTATATGCATGTGATGCTTTGTTCTTGCCTGGCTTACCTTATTTTTATAGTTGCCATTTTTCCATGGTGGTATCATTCAACTGAGATGATTTTAGCTTTTGCATGCCTGACAGGTTTATCACACAAAAGCTTCCCCTCTGCATCACCCTTTGGAGGAGCTTTCCTTTCCCTACTGACTGCACTGAAGTAGGTTATCTGCCTTGCCCCATGGCACTGCTACCCCTTCTGTCGGACACGTGGATTGTTTTCAGTCAAAAAATTAAATGATAGATTCAGTTAATTCAATTTAATTCAATTAATTAAAAGGAACCTAAATTAAAGTTTTCTTCTCACCCAAATGAGGCAGTATGTCTCTTTACTCCCAGCTCAAGGCGTCATTTCATCCAGTGCTATCTCCAAAATATGCTTTCAGATTTTTCCCCTTGGGGTCTTTGCCCGTGGCATACTTCGTATTCAGAGTGGCTTTGCATATGGTCTGCATTTCTGGTAAGAATTCCTGTTTCTTTAAACTTACTCCAAAAGCAGAGTTTAACCACTACTTGTGTTTATTCTCCATGGCTGCTATTGCACTCCTGAGCTCCAGTCAGGTTTCAGCTAACCAGCTTTTGGTACACAAGATGTTTGGCATTGACATCGTCCAACACAATCTCAGAGTTCAAGCGCTAGGCATTATTGGAGAAGCAAGTATTTCTGTAGTGGGTGACACCATGCAGGCAGACTGGTAGCACGGAGCTCAGTGTGCTACCACACAACTTTTGGAGGTACGCTGAAAGAAAAGATTGCACCAGCCAAAATTGTCATGATCTGTGCAGGGCAAAAACCCCAGATTCCTCATGCTCTTGTCCATCATAACTCCTTCCCAAGCATGCGCTCGGGTTTCAGAGCCAGTTCCAGGTCCTGGTCCTAGCTTTCAAAATAATTAATGGATTGTCTTCAAGTGAATACCGAATACCCAACAACCGGGCTGGACGGCCGCCTTCTTTTTCTGAATCCTGCTCGTAGTAAGCCAGCTCTCTCTGTGCGCTGTACCGGGAGCTAAGTGTCCGACTGACAGTTGTGAACTGTGAGATGCGAGGTACTTTGGCATTAAGTCCTGTTATGCTGAACTACATCTTGCCAGGGTGAACCTAGCCATTAAGCATGACAAGCAATGGATCAAATTAATTATTCATACTCACATATGAACTTTAGTTATTAACCTCTAGGAGTAATAAATAAATAGTGAAAAGCTGGCAGATTTTTGTAACAGCTTCATTTATAGCTACTGTAACATAAAGTCATTTCAA
The DNA here is from genome assembly GCA_013400755.1 of Pelecanoides urinatrix. Classification (NCBI taxonomy): domain Eukaryota; kingdom Metazoa; phylum Chordata; class Aves; order Procellariiformes; family Procellariidae; genus Pelecanoides; species Pelecanoides urinatrix. The sequence goes on along the minus strand of VZTQ01002783.1, from coordinate 10,703 downwards.
CATTTTCTTTTTATGTAAACAAACTCCCAATAGGAATGAAGAAAAAAAGCTGGGAGATATTTTCTTGGCTTCTTCAGCCTCCCTCTCTCTTCTGGATCCCAACAGCTTCTTCCATCACTTTGACCTCTTTACACCCTAATTCCCTGATTGTAGTTTCAGTCCAAGTACTTTTACGAAGTCCTGGATGAGAAAAAAATAACAACTGTAGAAGTCCCACACAACAATCACAGACACCATGGGGTTGATACCTTCTGTGCTGCTGGGCTGACCACATATCCAAAACAGGAGGCCCATTCCTTGTTTGGGATGTGCAAATCCAAAACTGTTATCATGGAGCTGGATTTCCATATTACGGTGCGTTTAGCCCTATCAGCTTGGGGTCTGGCAAAGGGCATTAAGTGTGTGTTGCTATACTTGGTTTCTGACCAGAACCTCTACCTGGGAGATTCTGAGTTTTATTTTCCACATAACAAAGTGGTCTCTATTACAAGGTTTCAAAATACAATTTCACAGACTCCAACCTTTTTTTTCATGATGACATAGAGCCACCTCTTGATTTAACAGCTGGCAGCACACGTATGAAGATGGACAGCTTTCTCCCCATATTTTTACCTATTTCCTGAGTTCTACTCAGCCCTCAGGCATTGCCTCTGCAGAGCCTTGCCCTCCCTTGCTTATCATCCTCAGGCTGCCTCTTCACGCAGCCCCTCACATCGTGAAGCGACCTGCTTCCTTCTCGGCCCTTCAGGCAGCATCACTGCTCGGGGTGGCGGGAGGTTCCCTACGTGCAGCTTCTGTCACCTGGGCTGGCTGAGCCTCATTGACCCTTCCTCTCATTTAAGATCGCTGCTGCATTTCTTCCTCACCAGCATCTCTTGATCCAGCTCTTCTTCTCTTGCAATCTTACTCACAACCTATTCATTTTAATTCTGTTTATCAGCTTGAAATATAGTTTTTAGAAAAGATACCAACAGAGAAAGCTGTATTGTATAAGTGCGTTGGTTTATCACATAAAGACATCTGCTGGAAGAAAAACAGGAGTGACAGACAAAAGCTATCAAAAAGCTTAGAATCAGTCATGGGATAAAGACAGTGGGGAAGCATAACAAAAAGCATAAAAAGAAATGAAAGCTTTTCTCGTCTTCTTCAGAATCAGGTTATGAACGTATTTTCCTTGTCTTCACCCAGGAAGTCTGTTTCAAGATACGTGTTTAAAGGCAACTTATAGTTGCAAACCCTGCAGTCACAGTTTATGCACATGTTCATTTGTCAGGTAGTCAGACCTGTGCAAAACTTTGCCAGCCCCCTGTGAAGGGTACCGCCCCGGAGCGGAGCCCGTCGGGGGAACCTGCGAGGGCACCTTTGGCTGCCTCAGCGCCGCGTGAGCCAGGCTAGTTCAAAACATTTCCCCGAGCAATTTAAACTAGGTCATCCTCATTTCTACTGAGGCAAACAAGGAACTCCCACACTTTCCTTGCCACTGGTGGTGCTATGGAAGGAAAAATCTTCGGTAAAAGGGCAGCAAACCCCAACGAGGGCCTGTCATATCTTAAGCCGCTGCAGCTGTTCAGTCAGCAAATACAAATCTAAGGCTGCCTTCCCACTGCTGGTGTCAGTCCACGCTCTATCCCCGCCGTTTATGGCTCCCTCAGCTGTGATATGTGCGAAGGGTAAGCCTGCCTTAGCACTGTAGCTTGGCACCTTAGAAGTCAGTTTTCAGGTCTCTCCCACTTCTCATGCTTCAGTTTGCGTTGGGGAGCAGTCCCAGAGTATGCGAACTGCATGCCCTCCATAGGAAGTTAAGCCAAAAGTTATGCTCCAGAAATGCTCTTACCAGCTAAAGGATAAGACATTGGGTCAGATTCGAGCTACTCTGAAATACAGCCTCCTGAAACGCGCTGAGGATGGACAATGGGTCCCCAGCATGATGTTTCACTCTACAGATACGCTCCTATTGCCCTGCACTATTTGCTTGTGGAGCATAGCCGTTATGTCTCCATGGGTCAGTGCAGCAAATGGGACAGGGGAACTGATCTAAACTTTTTCTTTTGGTTTGAGTTCTGGTTTTGTTTTCATTTCTTAAAAGAGCCTTGACCAACAAAAGTTTTGATTCTGACTAATTCTCTGGACAAGGGTGCTCCGCATTGCTGCTAACATTTACTCCTTGTACCAGAACACAGCTTCAGAGAGCCAGGAGGAACAGCCTTCACGGTACTTTGTGCTTCAGGGAAAGTTTATGCTTTTCAGATATTTAGACTTTTTCAGCCTGCGGTATAATTAATACTGTCCGTCAGCGCTCTTCTGTTAGAAGTTTCTTTACATGCATCTGCCATGGTAAAAAATATACTTCCCCCTTGCCCCTAGATTCCTTCCTGTGTCTGAAATCAAGTAATCCCATCATAGCACAGGAGAGCAAAATATTCATAGAATCATAGAATAGAATCATAGAATCATTAAGGTTGGAAAAGACCTCTAAGGTCATCAAGTCCAACCGTCAATCCAACACCCCCTATGCCCACTAAACCATGTCCTTGAGCACCTCATCTATACGTCTTTTAAATACCTCCAGGGATGGTGATTCCACCACTTCCCTGGGCAGCCTGTTCCAAGGCCTGACCACTCTTTCAGTAAAGAATTTTTTCCTAACATCCAGCCTAAACCTCCCTTGGCGCAACTTGAGGCCATTTCCTCTCGTCCTATCGCTGGTTACTTGGGAGAAGAGACCAACGCCCACCTCACTTCATTTCAAAGCAGACAGAACTTCCCACAAACTCTGGGAGGGCTTAAATGACAACCACACAGTCTTAGTGAGACACTTGGAATGCTGCGAACCTGCACATTCTAGAGGAGGATGTTCTTAAGAAGTGTGTCAAAAATTGCATTTAATAATGCAAAAATGAAATTTGGTCATTGCAACTTTTCATAATCACAATTACAACTTAACAAATGTTGCCTGAAATTCTCTCAAAACCTTCCCTGCTGTTGCATTGATGTTATACATTCAATTTTGGTAGCTTAAAGTTTTGCCCAAATACACTTGTTTTGCTTTAATATCTTATTCATGCACAATTTTAGGATGTGTTTAGGTCTCGGTTGAACTATAACTTTATAGGTTTGCTTATTTACTGAATGCATTCAAGTGAATAAACATGCAATCTCTTTGGTACAAACAAAAACAAAGTTCCTGGCTTACATCAGCTTGTTGTCCCAGAATAGAATCAAAAGGCTGCTGAGGTAGTTTATGTCTCTATTTAGAAATAGGAAAACCTTTGTTTTGTGGACAGAAATACTAAGCACTTGAGCTTGAGATGGTAGAGGAAGCTGGGGAAGTTAGCAAGCCCAGTGCTAGCTACATTCTTGGCATGCAGTCTGCCTCTAGCAGTATTTGGTGTTTGTGTTTACTTGCAACATATGACAATTAGTAGACTGGAAAGACATGGTAGTGATGTTTAGTTCCAGGCTTGTTAAGGGATATATGAGTCCATATCTTATATTTCCCTTGATTCTTATCCCAACTGCTCTACCATATACCGTTCCCCTAGCACCCATAAAACTGTAGCAATGCTCATTCTTTTCTTGTTCAATGAATTACAGGATTTGCACAGGATGCAGCAGCAGGCTGTAAACAGAAAATAAAGTAGAGAACAATTCCATAAATACAGTCATTAACAGTTGAATAACAAACACAGTAGCAAAACAGGTATTTTTCAACAATGTGACAGTAGTGAGCCCCCTAATTCCAACGGGCTTTTGAAGGGAAGCTGGGAAACAACTTGCATTTGGATCTTAGCAAATTCTTTCTCAAAGCAGTTGACACCTGTGGGGATGCATCCAAGCAAGTGCACTACCAGACCCTCATGCCTTTTCTGCCCAGCTGCTGCAAATAGGTAGAATTCCAGATACAGAGGAATATAGTGACTAGTGATCCCTATATTCTCTTTTTTTTTTTCCCTAACTGCTTCAGAATTCCACAACTAGAAAGATTTTTTTTGTGTTTGTGGGCAGAAGTTTGAATACAACAGTGCAGTATACGTGGGTTTTGCCCTTCAGTTATTATGTCAGTAATTTTTTCCATTAGAAAACTACTGAATCTTTGCAAGAGATTTTTACTCAAAAGCATTCCAAAGCCTTCTAGAAATCCTGCAACACAGCTAATCCCTTCTTCTGCATCCAGCACAAATTCTCCTCCAAGTTTAAAAACTTCAAAAGCGAGTGGAAACCTCTTCAGAGAGGAAGCAAAGACCAAGGTATTCGTGTGAAAATCCCAGCAGAATCAAGTTATATGGAGGGAAGTCATCTGAAGTGAAATCTGGCAGAATGGCCAGCTGACAATTGGAGGGTGAGCAGAATAGTGGTATTCCTCCTAGTTACAGTTATTAGAGTAAAAACCACAGGAAGCCAAGCCCTTGCTCTGTGCCCAGGTAAAGCACCACAGCCACTGCCCACCTACCGAACAGCAATCGGGTAGCATGGCTCTGCCTTGGCTGAGAGAGGCAATTTCTAAAGTCTTTTCATAGAATCATAGAATCATTTAGGTTGGAAAAGACCTCTAAGCTCATCGAGTCCAACCACTTTCTAGACTGAATTTCTTGATGACAACAAATCTGCAGGATATTTTGTCCTGCCTAAAATAAAAATGCCTGGTTGAATTCAGAGCAGCCTTTGCTGCTGACCGACCAAAATAAACTTCACTAGCTGAGAAGGATAAGTAGCTCAGCTTTGTAGGTTCATGTTTAGTGAATCAACTTTTGTCTAGCAGTAACGGGAGAAGGTTTCCTCTTATCTTCAGAAAAATAGGTGAATCCTTTCTCGGGAAAAAGGTAACAAAAAAGTAAACATCAAAAGATGAAACTGAGTGTTGTCAAGAACAAAATGTGTGCTAAATTAGGGTTGTGTGTTTTGTCTTTCCTGTTATTAATGGCATCCTCAAAGGATACTGACTCACTCGATGACTGAAGTGCTTGTGGTTTGGGACCCATCCTGAGACAATAATTCTGGAACCAGGGAAACTCTTCCCTTTTCTTTACATAAGGAAGCTTCCAGACCCAGTTGCCATTTGTTGCAACACCAAGAAACATGGGCAGTGAAAGGCTCAAGTTGGGACTTTCTAAAAGGGACCAGGTTATCATCTTGTGAGGTTATCCAGCTACCGGCAAGATTTTCTAACAGAGAACAATCTGGGTTTTGGCACCTTTGAGTACTCTTCCCTTCACACCCAGTCAGACCAAGGATTGATTTTGCAAGTCATCACTTCACCCTGTCCCTGAAGCAGGGATTTGCCAGCCGTGGGTACGGACAAACCTCACCTGTGATCCAAGGAGCAGAGCTGAGGAGCCAGGCGGGGTGATTTGTTTGCAGCGATCTATCCTGCCTTCTCTCTAGATCCTCTCTCTGACGTAAATTCCTCTCACTTCTCTTTGCACAACACTAACACACTTGCAGTTGTTTTTCTTTTGTTCCCGGGAAGTGATAGATGAAAGGGCTGCACAGCTCAGGCTCAGCGCTGTGTTTACACTTGGGTGTTTTAGCTTGATTAAAAATTCAACTCTTCCTATTACTCAGGTGGCTGGATTAGTGTTGTGGAAAGCACCTGCCTTTAGGGAAAGGAGATAAATAATTCAAACCTTGTACTGAAAGTCACCTTCTTCTACCAGTATGCTTGGTGTTTACTGGGACCTTCAAGCAGTCAGAGTCATTGCAACGTCTCCACTGTGTGACACTGGCGCTACTGAAATGGGGTAGCATCTGTAAGGCCTCTTCTGCCTTCATGCTGCGCTAAGTACATGGCACGTAGGAAAAGGACCTTCCCGATGGTCAGACAATGAAGGGTTCTCCCTGTCAGAGTACTTCAGTCAGAATTATCATTTTATGCTTTCCCAAAACTTGGCCTGACCTCAGCAAGACAGCAATCCAGCTTTAAAAGCATAACTAATCCTACAGAAAAAGTATGCATTTTTAATTTTACATGTGTCTGTGTAGCAACATTTAATCATTCTTAATAGTCCAAGTGATTTTAAAAGGATCCAAGCTGAAGAAAATTTAAAACCAAAAAAGTTTCCATACTTAGATGTAAAATGTTAATTGTTTGAAAAGTCTGAGCAGGGTTCTGTTGAGGAAATTAGTTATGCACACCGTGAAAAGATGCCCTCAAGATGCTCACAAGCTGGAACCTGGTCAAGCATTCCTAGGGTTTTCTTCTCATTCCTCTCATATTCACCTCCGCTTGTTTGTTGCTGTTGCCAAGAGGTACCTTTAATTTCCAAGTTGTTGCTGTGTGAGTGGGCTTTTGGAACTGCCTGGAGCCCGTGCTAAGGCTCCTTGCATATGCAAGAGCAGGCAGTCCGGGTAGCAGTTCACAGACTCACACTTCACGCTACACATCTGGCTTGGCATGATGTCTCAGCTGCATGAAGATGAGCTTGTGCTTAAGTCTTCGCTGAACTGAATCGAGTGGCAGTAATCTTACCTAAGGTGGCCCTTAAAACACCTAACTACTGTTTAGCAATAAAACCCAGGAACTGAAGTGATACGTGAGCAATTTAAAATGTTAATTTTCAAATCCTTCCTGTTTTAAACATATATAGTAGGAAATGATGTTTATGAAATACACCTGATGCTTTTTTTATCTAATTGGAAGTTACTCCTGCAGTCCTATTAGAAATGTGCTGGGATTTACACCTGTGTAACTGAGAGACAAATTATGTTCAAACAGGTGGATTGCACTCTGAACAGCGGTGCAGTGGGAAAGTAGCTCCAATTTCAGCTGAGAAACTGCTGGTCAAGCCTCAATTTGCAACTGCTCGTTAGTAGGCTCTGCTCCATGGGCATGGGAAATACATAAATCCTTTCACTTCTGGGTAAGCCATGCCTATCCTCTGTGCTGCAGCTTGGAGAGCCTGTGAGGAGGGAGGTTTTATGCTATCCTCCGGGTCCTGTGGGTATTCTGGTGTTCTGCACCTACCTGAGCTGTGAGAGCTGCTCCCTAACCGGTACAACGCGACAGTGCAGTGGCACTGCAAAGCGACTACGTGGCTATACTGGCACAGCAAGGGAGTGGGTTGGTCTGTATGAGCATAAATTTGACATGAGGCTTCCCAGTTCATACATATCAAGAGTGTTTTGTAGTTAAGAGGTCTCTACTGCTTTAAAATTGTCACTCAGAATGGGTTTCTTTTTTGTTTTGCGGGAATGGGAGATTTTGTTTCCTGAGTGACCTTAAACTACCCAGACTATACAATGGGTGGCATGATCAGGACACTCACAGTGACCACTTCTTCCTCTGTAGTCCTCCCCCAGCATCTTTTGTCCAAACTACATCAGATCCATTCACGAGATTTTCTTCTTCCAGTCTTACACTATTCCTAAAAAATTCACAAAGGCAGAATTGATATTCCAAAAAATAACGCCAGCAGGAAACAGAATGGAGACTGAAGCATTCTCATCTTGAGAAACAGGCCAACAAAGAGAATATTGTCTTCATTTTGTAGAAGTTTATTGTCAAATTGCTTTGACCTCAGCTTTAGACTTATCTATATGTTGCTCTGTAGCAAAATTTGACATGCTGACAGGACGGCATCAGTGCTCACAATATGGTAATCTCATGACATCTTTTGCAGTTGGTCTTTATGTTCACCATAAACCAGCAGCCAAACAAGGCACATTATGTCTAATTACCCTGCCTGAAACTCGGACATTGTGCAGTGGAGAAATACAAATCAGCAACGGTTTCTTGACTCAACTGCTGGCAGTATTCAGCTTTTGAGATCTTTCAAAATAAAGTATTTATGAAGCTTTTTCACTTAACAAGGTGCAATCCAGCTTCTAAATATAATCCACTTTTTGCTTGGAAGCCTGCCATGAAGGGTCAGTACTGAATATTCCTGACAGTAGCACACAAGTACACATGTAGCTTGTGAAGCAGCTGGTATTTCTTCAGAGAGCTATGCTTTGTCAGGAGTATCACAGTCTGCAGGGATGGTAATGAGAGTGAGGTCTGCAGACATGAATAGGTCATCCAAGTAGTGACAGTCAAACAACATCAGATTTTTAAAGTCTGTAAGTACAGACTTTATATAAAATCAGCAAACGGTCTCTGTTTCTGCTAAACTAGGGTGAAATAAATAAAACACTGCCAATAAGGAAATTCTGAAACAGGCCTTAAACATTCACATCTCAAAACTGGTACCACCATACTTTTATCTAATGACTTGGAGTCCAAATAATTCTGAAGGTAAACTATGTTTTAAAAGATCTCTCAAAATCATTAGCTTTAGGTACTTTAGTTAGGCAGTGATGGAAAATGTGCACTTCAGAGCTGCTTCCTGGGCTGAAACTTATGCAGTGAGAATGGGGGAATTGGTCTCTGAATACAACTTTTTATGATCATCTAATTTTACTTAAACAGAAAAGTGATAATGTACAACACAGACCTAGTTTTCTTTAATTTACACTTTTTCCCCCTGATGACAAGTCCATTGACTTAAAGAAGTCATAAAAATAAAAGACAGAAACAAACAGGATTCAATATATTAAAGATCAAAACTGAGATTGGGAGAAATACCACTGTATAGAAAAGCTACAAGATGAACTCCATATAAAATTCTGTGGTGGTTCATAATGTTGCAACATATCTTAATGACAATGTCCTGCGGGACAGGGCAGAATGAACATAACTCTTTAAACAGGACAGCATGACAGATAAGCTATCAGATTTTCATTACAGAACACAGTTTTTTTTCATTTCTACTGGATTTATTATAGTAGTTATTAAGGTCAATAAAGAACACCATTGACTCCAGGTGTGCTGGTTTTGGCTGAGATAGAGTTAATTTTCTTCATAGTAGGTAGTAAGGGGCTATGTTTTGGATTTGTGCTGGAAACAAAGTAAGGTCAAGGGACCTGCACAGGAGATCCAGTTTTTAGGGATAAAATGGCAAGATGGATGTCGTCAGATCCCAATGGATGTGATCAACAAAATAATGGCCATGTCCCCACCAACTAGCAAAAAGAAAACCCAAGCTTTCTTAGGTGTTGTGGGCTTTTGGAGAATGCATATTCCAGATTACAGTCAAATCGTAAACCCTCTCTATCAAGTGACCTGGAAGAACGATTTCAAATGGGGCCCTGAGCAACAACAAGCCTTTGAACAAATTAAAGAGGAGATAGTTCAGGCAGTAGCCCTTGGGCCAGTCCGGGCAGGACAAGATGTAAGGAATGTGCTCTACACTGCAGCCGGTGAGAATGGTCCTACCTGGAGCCTCTGGCAGAAAGCACCAGGGGAGACTCGAGGTCGCCCCTTAGGGTTCTGGAGTC
>VZTQ01002782.1:0-19671 GCA_013400755.1 Pelecanoides urinatrix | reverse complement strand
GAATTCTACCATTTCATGGTCGCAATATATATAAACATCATATCTAAATAATACAATGATAAAGTAAGTTAAAGCAAAAGTACTTTAATATAAATATGTTTAAGAAATATTCTTAAAAGAAACATAGAAGTTTATTTGCTGTGCTCTCAGGCTATACTCATCAGTATTTTTTCTTATCTATTTTCTCCTACCTTTAACATTAAATCTTCTTGTATACTTTGTATTTGTTTCTTAATAGGATAAACATCCATAAAATACCATTTCAGCTCTTCAACATATGCAAATTAAAGATGGTGTTGTATTTTAGTTAAAAAATGAAAATGACAATTCTATTAAGCTTTATTTTTAAATAGTGAGAATGATTATACAATAATTCACCCTGGCCTCATGAAACCTGACATTTCTTTAATTATTTGGTAGGAACTTGAACACTGAACATGTTTTTCTTTTTCTTTTTGATGGAAGAAGTTTTTTGATTTTTTTAAGGAACACATATTGTGTGACCAAATACTATAAAAAGTGTTTCAGCATTTATTCAATAGCAAACTGTTTACATTTTGGAAGGTGTCAAAAGCATGAAATTTCTATGGGATTTGCAGTCTGTATTTGGGTGTGGCAAGTGGGATAGAGTACTAAAGTACCTGATCAGGGATAATACGGTGGAAAACTTTTCACAGGTATGTGGAAAAATTCGGTTTAGCTGGGAAGACAAAACTTTTAAAATATTAAGTTCTGTACACAACAAAAAATTAAAACCAAAACCAAACAGTTTCAGGATCAAAGAAACAATTAGCTTAAATATGTAATATTCTAATGAGTTGATATTAAGCATAGTGTGATAGTAATATTTATTTTTGCCTTTAGTGAAAGAAAACATGAATGTAGTAATGTAAAAAATAATTTACTTGGAGAAAGCTGAAAGCTCAGTAAATATTGTTGTTACTTCCATGTATCCAGGCTGGGTACATCCACATTGTATATGCTGTGAGGCCTGGTAATTCATGGCCATATGAAGCTCATGTGTCACATGAATCTTTGTGCTGCATTAGGATGCATCAGTGAGCATATATTGGACCAAGGCTACATTCTGCAAAAATAAATCCACATTCTAATTTATATGAAATTCAGGACATTTATATACATACGCAAGTAAGGACCTTAAATGTAAATAATAGTACAGAATTATGAGAGTGTAAATTATAAATCCCAGAGAATCTGTAAGGTATTAGATAAGCAATCAAACTGCAAAACAGCTCCTTTTTGTCTTTTCCATCCCTCATGGAAACACAGGAAGCAATGTAGAAAGAATCTAGACATCTTTTAAAAAAAAAAAAAAGCCAAAACTTTTACAGCCTTGTGGGTTCACATAGCTTCCGTCTTAGAACTATGTTTAAGCAGCACAATCTAACCTCTTCAGTGATTTCAAGAAGAACAAGAAGTCACCTTATTTTAATGTCACTGAAAGCAATTACTTCAGATCTAAGCTCAGCATCTCTTCTTCTCTTAGCAATTTCCTCAAAATTCAATTTATTATGTTAAATTATTGTAAATCATGTGAAACCTTTTCAAGAAAAATTGCATCAAGTTTCAATTATCTGAACAGAGTTTCATTCAAACTCAAATAATATCTGCATCATTTGCAGATGCTTTGAATTGTCTGTATTATAAGACAGGGAAACTAATATGCTCTGAGATTTAAACAAACAAAAAAAAAGTGATCCAGAAAGCCTAAAGAATTACTACTACATACTAAAAACTTAATTTTACCTCTCATTTATTTGTATCAATGAAGTGTGGAAAATTGGTTTTTGGTGACTAAAGTGCCAGTAAACTGCAGTGTACAACATTTCTGTACTACAAAACAGTAAGATTCAGTTTGCAAAAAATGCTTAGATCTCAGTTAAATGAGGATAACATCCATACTGAACTCTTATCTGCTAAAGTCAGATTTGCACTAATTAATCAATAAAGACTGAAAGTATTGCTATCCTTTCACTTGATACTTCTGACAGAGTAGAACAGTAAGCAATATTATTTTGGCATAAGCCTAGTTTCTTGCCTGTCTTACAGGTGATCTGAAAAAATAAACTGCTGAAGTCACTATCGAAGTTCTTCTCTGAACTATCTAAAAAATCAGAAAAGTCTTCAATAATTCAGATCTATTTTACTGAGTGACTTAGTTTTGATTTCTGATTTGAAAAATAAATCTCACAGAAAAGAGACTGAGATTCTCCTTTTGGTGAAAACTCTCTTCATTTTTTTCCTCAGTAGGGAATTTTTGCCCACAAACCTGCAATCTCTTTTGCTGTAGTGAGTTTTTTAATCTAGTTCAGGCTAATTTAATTTTTATGCTGCAGTGCTTTTGTTTTATTTGTCTGGTCCAAAGATAAGGTTGTCTCTTTTCAAATGAAGTCACTTGCAGGTACGTATGATTTTCAGTAAAAATGAAAGAATAGATAGTCTGTCATAAATCTCACCTCACCAAAAGAAATTGCTATTTCTACATAATTCCTGTTTGTAGGAGGAGTTGCCAGATCATTTAAGCACACTCTTAGTGTGCTCCTTTGGTGGAAATGATGGAGCAGTTTATAATGAATTATATTTTTACTATGCTTTCTCTCCTCTCTTCAAAGCTATTGTAATCTTTTTCAGAGATAATGGACACAGGAGCAGAGAACAGTAAAGGACTGACCATGCCAAAATTAGCAGGTGGTGCAGGTCAATAGCAGCAGAAGAGGAGTGAAATGGTGCCAGGAAGCCATGGTATGCACTATATGTATACTTGGAAAACTTCTTCAACTTAGTCTGGTCCCAAGGAATGAACACTTTCTAGTAGAGGGAGCACATTCGGTATACATCTTCTGGTTTAGTTTGATCCTACAGAATACAGTTTGAGAACTTGGGACCCACACTGTAATAGAAATCTGACACCAATAAATAAGAATAACAGAGCAATTTATTTGAAAACCTCCCTATATTAAGTAGACCACTAATATAAATGCACCTGTACAATGCCATTAAAGATGGTTTAACAAGTTCCTTGATATGCCATAACTAAACGCCAACATTTCAGGTTTTATTATTTCACTGGCTACAACAGTTTGGACAAAAAAAAGAATGGAGGTAAAATGTCAAACAGACAAAAACTTACACGGGTATTTTCGACTGACCTCTACTGTAATTTGTTTAGTCTCAGTTACCTCTACCTGGATTAATTTACGTATAATATATGATCTTACTCGCTTTACACACTTTGCTTAATCCTTAAATTGGAGTACAGTAACTGGCTAGTTTTTAACTGCTTGAATGTGTTTCCTTCTCCTTTGCTCTCCTCTTTTCACTTGCTATTACCCATGGTTCTGACACACATATCTCATGTTACTAAAACATACTCAGCTGATGCTCATTTAAAATTTTATTTATGTATTCATTTATTTCTTGCCACGTTGACTGTAAATTTTAAATAATGTCTGAATCTATGTTAATGAGAAATATTTAAAAAAAAAAAAAAATCAGGAGCTTTATCTTCCTCATATTTACATTGCCACCAGTCATATGCTTTGCTATCAACTGTGGACTGTTACCAGTATCACAGAGAACAATGAGATTCATTAGACAAAGTTTAAAAAGTTATAGAAACCATATATGGAGTGGGGGTGTTTCAGCAATTTTTTAATATATTTCAAAAGCACCTGGATACAGCAGGGAACCTGGTGACAAATGACATGGAAAGGGCTGAGGTACTCAATGTTTTCTTTGCCTTAGTCTTTACCAGTATAACCAGGCTTCAGGAATCCCAGGTCCCTGAGAACAGGGTAAAGTCTGGAGTAAGAAGGAATTCCCTTCAATGGAAAAAGACCAGGTGAGGGACTACTTAAAGAAACTGCATATACATAAGTCCATAGGGCCCGTTATGTTGCATCCACAAGTCCTGGCAGAGCTTGTTGACATCACTGTAAGGTACCTCTTAACTATCTTTGAAAGGTCATGGTGATTAGGAGAAGTTCTTGAAGACTGAAAGAGAGCAAGTATCACTTCTATCTTCAAAAATGGCAAGAAGGAATATTCAGCGAACTACTGGCCAGCCAGTCTCACCTCAGCCATTGGGAAGGTGATAGAGAAAATCTTCCTGGAAACCATTTCAAAATACCTGAAGGACAAGAGGGTGATTAAAAGTAGTCAGTACAGATTTACATTTACAAAGGGGAATCACGCTAACCAACCTGATAGCCTTCTACAATGAGTTGACTAGCTTGGTGGATGAAGGGAAAGCATGGATGTTGTTTACCTTGAATTTAGCAAGGCTTTTGACATTGTATCCCATAACATCCCATACACAATTTGACAATGTACAGGTTAGGTAAATGGACAGTGAGGTGTCCAGAAAACTGACTGAAGAGACAGGTCCAGAGGATTTTTATCAGTAGCACAATGTCCAGTTGAAGGCCATTTAGTAGTGGTGTGTGCCAGCAGTCCATACCAGGGCCAACACTATTTAACATCTTCAATGACCTCGATACTGTGACAGAGTGTTCTCTTAGCAAGACTGTAGGTGAAATAAAACTGGGAAAAACAGTTGATAGACCAGAGGTTGTGTTGCCATTCAGAGGGAACTTGACAGACTGGAGAAATGGGCTGGGAGAAATCTCATGAGGTTCCACAAAGGGAAAGTGCAAAGTACTGCATCTGGGGATGAACAAGCCCAGGCACCACTATGCTCTGGGGACTGACTGGCTGGAAAGCAGCTCTGCAGGGAAGGACCTTGGGGTCCTGCTGGACAACAAGCTGACCACGCAATGCACCTTCAAGGCAAAGAAGGCAAAGAGTATGTTGGGTTGCATTAGGAAAAGCCTGGCCAGCAGGTTGAGGGAGGTGATCTTTCCCCTGTACTCAGCACTGGTGAGGCCATACCTAGAGTGCTGCGCCCAGCTGGGGGCTCCCCAGTACAAGACAGACATGAACCTACCTTAGTGAGTCCAGTGAAAGGCCACAAAGATATTAAGGGACTGGAGCATTTTTCATATGAAGAAAGGCTTCAAGAGCTGACACTATTCGAGAGAAGGATCAGGAGCATCTTATCTATGTGTATAAATAACTGATATGAGGCAATGAAGAAGATGGAACCAGGCTCATTTCAGTAGTGCCCAGTGACAGAACAAGAGGTCATGGACAGAAATTGGAACACAAGAAATTTCATCTGAACACAAGAAAAAAATTTTTGACCTTTAGGATGGTCAAACACTGGAACTGGTTGCCCAGAGAGGCTATGGAGTCTCTGCAAATACTCAAAACTTGACCAGGGCAACCTGCTATAGCTGACATTACTTGAGACAGGGGGTTGGACTAGGTGATCTCAAGATGTCTCTGTCAAAACTCAACATTTCTGTGTGATTCTGTTGATAATGTGAGCTGGAGCTATTTAGACTTTAAAATGTTGAGTGGTAGGAAAACACTGAGCAAACTACTGAAACAAAAATCCTGAAAGATCCATTCACCCTTAGAAGAAGACCTCATATAGCAAACTCAAGAACAGGCAGAAAAACATATTTGTCAGTCAAATTATAAACCGTTTATGTAACAGTTCATAATGGAAGTGCTGACATAACCTTTACCAGAACTCTGAGAGAGCATTGCTATGATCAAGATAAAGAATGACAGGGAATCAAAGATGAAAGAACTGTGTGCATTTCAGCAGAAAGGGAGAGACTAGTCTAGCAAGTTAGAAGCATCAGTGTCCTTGTGTATGATAGCAATTACATGGCAGTGGACAGGCTTCCTGTACGATGCAAACCATAAAAATAAATAAATAAATCTATTTAAAGGAAATAGATTTCACAGCTTTTGCACTTCAGTAAAACAAAAGGCTTATTGGAAGCACCAGTGAAATTTCACTAATTTATACAGAAATGTAGAATCTGGAGTAATTCTCAGATATTTTTCAATATTTTATCCTCAACTATCTCATACCTAGGTGGATGTTTAAGCAAGAATGGACATTCTCAAGCTGCAGTAGGAGAGAGACTATCTATTATTGCTAGACTTTTTCTTCAGAATCCATTTTGGCTAAAATTATTGAAAAATTTCCTGTGTATCAGCAACTGAAAAGATATCTGCTAGAGTAACAAAAAATACAAGGAAAAATTTCACACAATAAGGAAGAGGAATAAACAGTCATGTAAAAAAGAGAAAAATATATTTACATTTGTTCAATTTAGCTTTAAATATTTCGATTGCTCTAGGTTATGTTATCTAATCATTTTATAAGAGATAAACTCAGAGTTGACTTAATAGCACAGAAGACATTTCAGCTCTTGACAAGCATTTATTATTTCATTTAGTTTTACAACTTTCATAACACATTTTGAATGGTATCTTGTGCCATTTGCCAGCTCAAAAAAACATTCATGTAATTGCTCTCCATGGTGCAAGGCTGTAATGGTGGGATAATAGAGAATAAAGCATATCATCCACCTTTGAAAAATTGTATTTCAGATGTTATTCAGTGTGAGGTTTTTATTTCACAAAGTTATATAGTGCTCATGTAAGAATTTGTTGTGTTATTTATTTATCATATAATGATGTTGAGGGCAGGTTTTCTTTTTTATTAACATCTTGTGTTCTTACTTAAACAATTCCAACTAAATCAATCTATCTCAGGAACTCAGAAATACTAGGAAGAAACTCCAAGCATATCTCTACGTTTAACACAAATGATCTACCCCTTTACCACACTTTTTAGTATTCACTACTCATGAATTTAGTAATGAATTTATGTATACATGAATTTAGTATTCAATACTCATTCATTCAATGAGTACATGAATTTAGTACTCATTCATGACACCAACTCTAGCACTTAAGTGATATTATTCACGACCTTTCTTAAAAATTACCAGATCCATAGACTTTTTTAGAGCTGAATAAATTGTTTATTTTTTGAATCTGTGGTCCTTGGGTAGTCGTAATCATTAATCTTAACTACTTTTTTTTTTTTTTCTTTTTTTCCTTTACTTCTAGTAACAACAGCAGAAAGGGAAAGTCCTAATTCCAGTCAGGGTAGCAGACTCAATCTTGAATATCTGGTTACCTCTCTCACTCTGAGTGTCCTCCTGACATGTTAGCTAAGCTGCAACTTATCAATTTGCTAGCAAACATAAATCATGAACTCTGATCACAAACATGCTGCTTTTTAAGATGTGTCAACTTCAGCTGTCTGAGGCTTTTTTTTTATTGTCAACAGACAACATGCTGAAGCAGTTCGGAAGAGAAATGCCATTTGTGAAGCTAGAGTCATTCAGCCATCTTAATCTTAAAAACAAGTCTCATGATCATTATTTGGGCCATCCCATGTTATCAGAAGAGACAATTTAGTACTTTAGGATGCATTACAACTCTCCCACTGCTGACTTTCAGCTATATGGCAAACGGTAGTCCTTTCATACTGAGAGGATGGAGGCCGCTTGAAGTCAGTGGTGCCTTTGTGACCATGAGTTTATAATGCTGCCACCAGTAAGCACTCAGCACTGCAGTCCTCTGCAGCAGCATGAATGCTTTATTCTCCTCAATTTATATCTAGCTATCCGAGCATTTGCTTTCTAATTGCAATGGATACTAAATTTTCATAAAGCTTCCCCCGTTTGACAAGACAGCTACAGGTCTCTTCTGATAATTCAAATTCCTACCAGCAGTGCATAAAAGCATAAGTATAATTCAGACTTTTTTTTCTACTGCCTTGGAAGTGAGGACAATGTGATTATGCCTGAGCCTAACAGGCTCCTAGAGAGGTATCCTCTGATGAAACATGGGTTGCTTAAATTTCAGATATTTGGCTTTAATTTCTCTGCTGTTGTTATCACTCTATAAAACAAAAACAAAAACAAAATCAAAATTGGGCTTAAGAGAATGCAAGGCCCCTAAAAACACCATACAAGAACTGTTAAAAACTTTCAGTAACATTTAGTGATAAATATATTAGAAAAACCAATTAAAAAAAATCTTTCAACAAGCACTCAACCAAGAAAGCTTAAAGTTGGCTTTTTGAAGGCATGCATACTGATAAAATGTGACCTTTGTTCCTCATGGAAGAGTAATACAAGTGGCACTAGCATGTCTAATGCAA
The DNA here is from genome assembly GCA_013400755.1 of Pelecanoides urinatrix. Taxonomy (NCBI): domain Eukaryota; kingdom Metazoa; phylum Chordata; class Aves; order Procellariiformes; family Procellariidae; genus Pelecanoides; species Pelecanoides urinatrix. Next base: position 11,552 of record VZTQ01002782.1, on the reverse strand, counting down.
AATAATTTAAAACACAAATAAATATTCTTAGAGCTTCCGGTATTTAGAACAGAGTGTTGTTAAGCACATTTCAAATAATGCAGAAGGAAAGCTTAATATTAAAGTCTTTGGAAGATATTACAGCTCTTAGATGATAAAAGAAAATGGGTGGCTGATTATCAGCTTTTAATAAGAAATTCAAATTCACTGTTCTGCTATACATAGTGTGACAGCAGTACTTGAGTACGCAGCATAATTAAACCTTATAGTTACTGGTCATGAGGAATATTAATCTCAGCCTTGCCAGAAACTTCTAAGTTATTGCCAGTTAACAAACTTTTAATTATTGATTCTGGTACTGAAAAATAAGAAGCACCACACACTTAGAGCACACTTAGACACACCTCAGCTCCCCTCCAAACATCTCTCCTCCCTCCTTTCCTGGACCCCAGTCCTCTCGTCACATGCTGCACTCAGTCCCCTCGGTGTGGTGATGGGTGCACGGGACGCTGGGGTCAGCGCATAGTAGCTCCAACTCAAGTGCTCTGGTGTGGTCCCCTCCACCAGCCACAGCCATACCTCCTCCAGCTCCCTCTGTCCTGGTCAGGTGGCTTCTTTTCTCCTGCCTGGCTGAGGGCAGTCATTTCAGCTTCAGGCCTGCTCAGAGCAGCTGGTGTTGGTGCCGCCCTGCTCAAGTGGCTAGTTTTGCTTCAATGTTTCTCCTGCTCTGCTGTCCCTCCTGCCCTGGCATCCTTCTGGTTCCTCTCCCACCTCTTCTTGTTTTTTTTCCTGCCCTGGCATTGTCTCTCATGTCTCCCCCCATTCCTCAGCATCCCTCCTGCTCTAGTGTCTCCCTTGTGTCTCCTCCCATGTGTCCTTCCTGCTCTGACATTGTTTTCTCAGTGTTTACCACACAAATAAGTTTTACAGAGGTGCCATAAACTCCTCTGACTGACTTAGTTTTGGTGCACTGTGCTTCTATTTTGTCTGCAGTGGAGCTGGCTGGAACTGGTTGTGATCAGCACAGGGACAGCCCCAGCCTGCCCCCCACCCCAGAGGCCACCCCTGCAGGCCCTGCTGCCCAAACCCTGCCAGATATACCTGGTACAACTTTTTCCTGAAGAGTCGTGCCCCTGGGATGCCCATGCAACCCTGTAGGCAGAGTGTCACTGCCAGCGACCAGTCGTTCTGATTCCTGTTCACTGTATAAATGCACAGACTGGGGCAAAAGGTCCCAGTGATGTTGCCGGGGGGGTGGATGGGCAGTACACAGATGAGCAGAGTGCTGAATGGAGAAAAAGACAAGTTGGAAATCAGATGCAACTTTCTCCTAAAAATAGAAAATCACAGTCATATTTTTCAGAAAAGATTTTTTTCTTCATACTTCTCAATCAGTATTGAAGAATACTGACTTTGACACATTATTAAACTCTTCCTTTTCACGAAATGAAAACCCACAATTATAAGGCAACAGAATCTTTAAAACTTGAACTCCCCTAAATTTAAAATTCTCTAAAACTAAAGAAATAGAAAAGTATATTGAGGAAGTTGAGAATATACATAAAATGTCATTGTCAGTTTTGCATATTTTTCTCAGTTCTGCTAACATTAGTTCCATAAAAATAGGTCTGAAAGATACCTTTTTGAGATGGCATTAATGAATGTTTTGGTTATCTTCTTCAGGAAGAGGTTAATAAAAGTTGTATGAAAGATTTTAATAAGAGAGGAGATGTAGAAAAACCAAGACGTACAGTTGGATTAAGAAATTATGAAAAGAACCACTTACAACCTGAATTTCAAACCCTGGGTTAGGAGACGGGTTACAGCTAGGTTTTGCAGTCCCTCGCGGACAAATAAAGGTGGAGTCCACACCAAGCAACTGATAAATCCAATTAAAATTTTTATTCATTTCAAATAACGAATGACTAAGTGGTCAAGCCTGTAATTTTAACGGTCTTATCTCCTATGTTATTAGAGAACTAGAGAAAATTAAAATGGAGGAAAGAAGAAGTGGAAAGGAGATTGAGATGATGGAAAAGAGAGATATCACCACCCTGGGTTCCAGCGAAGTCTGCTAGTCTCCAGTTCATGGTTCCTGGATGGTGGGCCAGCAGCTGGCCTGGTTAATCTTGCGCCTTTTATGTCCACCGTTCAGTACAAACTGCCCCACTGCTATGGTGGCAGTTTCGTAGCTCAGAGAATTTAACTTCTGATGGTTCTTGTATCTCTCATCCTCACTTAAAGTCACAGTGTCCTTTCTTTTTATTGTGCATATTCAGTGGGGAAGGGGCTTTTTTGCATAAGGGGCTTTCCCTGCTGGTGGGTGGGGTTTTTACTGTGTTAATTAGGATAGTTGACCCGTAGTTCAAGTAGTTGTTTCTGGCAGTTTTTATTTTCTTAGTGCTTATCTTGGTACTCCCTTGTTTGGCCGATTTAGCATGTTTCTTCCCCCAAGGCCATGCCCAGTTAACTCTCTACAGAGGTTGCCTTTATCTCGCCAGAGCCTTCCTGGGATTCACGATCCCCCAGTCTTGCGAGTGTTTGAGACATTTCTTGGACAAGCTCAGGGGATCTCCACCTGCTGCTCTCTTATCGAGTTTCTCCTCTTGTCGTTGCCGGCCCCTTTCTGAAAAAACAGGTCTTCGGTCCAGGGGGTTACAAGTTAGCCTTGGTGTCAGCTTCCAGTTCGTCTCCTAAACCACTGTAACCTAAAATCAGTTTTACAGAGAAATCTGTTGTTACTCTTATTTATTTCTGCTAAACAAGTCAAAGGTGTATTCTGTAAGAATAAAAAAAACAAAATCAAATATTATTGGACAACACATTTTGACACCTATATGAATCCATTTAGTGATAAAAGCTCCTGTTAGAGCAAAGAACTTAGTGGTTTTCCCCAGCAGATTAGATGTTTACATCCAGAAGCTACCAAAGAACATTTACAGCTCTTTATTGAAGGATAAAATTTGATTTTCAGTTGATTAGGTTTAAAAAGCAGCTTCTCTAGTTTTCTCACAGGTGCTTCTGAAACTTCTTAGCACGCATACCTTATGACTCTTTCAGTATTTTCTACAAATTATGTAACTGACCTTATTCTTTTTCAATGTGTATATGGAAACTGGGGAAATGAATAAAACTCTTAAAAATTATGAGCCTTTTGTCCTTTACAGACAAATCTGCTTGACTTGCAAATTTTAAAATGGGCAGAGTCAATAGGCTTAGATTCATACAAATATACAAACCTCACTCGAAATAATGGTACAAGTAACGACAAACTTATTGTAGGTATACTTGATTAAAATAGCAGTATAGGCATGCAGAAAATGTCTTTATTATTAGATTCAAGATAACTTGGGGAGAGAGAGGAAAAAAAGATAAAAGGAGGGGGAGGAAAGGAGGGAAGGGGGAAAGAGGGAAGGACAGACAGACATACAGAAAAAAATGTTTAAAATCAGCCTGGAGCCAGTTTTCTCTTTGTCTGTCATAACTGTGAAAAAGGACTTGGAGGATTTTGCTGTATTATTTTGAGTATTTCTTTTGTCTTTGTAAAAGAAAACACATGCTCATATTGACAGTGATGTGTTACCAGAAGGATGATTCTAACTTAAGTCCACAATGTAAGGCTTTAATTCAAAAGGCACAAAAGGTTTATGCAGAATGCAAAAACTTCTTTCTTTTAGTTTAGTGCAGAAAACATTGTCCCTGTGAGGCTGATAGGGCCTGGCAATCTTTGCCTGAGGAGGCATAGCCTTCACTTTTTCCAGAATCTCTAGGACTGAGGAAAGACATTAAAAGGCCACATTTTCAGCAGATGTTATTGTCATAGACACACTGCTGGAGTAGGAGCTGGGAGGTATGGCCAAGCAATGTGCTTTAGTAAGGTGCGGTGGAAACAAGCTTTATTTTTATTTCTTTAAATTGTCTTTGGAAAACAACTGTTGGCAAAAATGTAGATGAAAATAGAGAGAGGCCCAGAGACAAGGTTAAAAAACCCTATACCCTGAGCACTAGTCTTTTTCCAAGCAGCATGGAAGGGATACGAAGGACAAAACGCTCATAAAAGGAAAAACATTGATGAAATCCTAAGTCACACTGTATATTTAAGCATATTTAGACCACAAATGGGCTCAAGATTTAGGATCTTGGCTTTGTAGGATTTGCTGTCTAATTAAACTTGATTTATGTACATTGGGCTGTTATACCTCATCAACAGTACAGAAGCACAGATTAATAAGAAATTAATAACACTGCCATCACTTTAGCCCAAAGAAAAAGAAGTAGATCTCTTCTTGGTTCTTCTAATGAAGGGAACTTCACTGTGCTAAGTTCTGAAATCTTATTGAAATTATAACCAATAAAACAGTTACTAGACACATATAAGAAACAAGTTATTCTTTCTGGAGTGAAGTCTCAAATCACTAAGAGCTGTAAGGTAATTTACACTGTTGTTGCCTCTTCATATTTTTTCTGAAGATAGTATAAACATAAACACTGTAATGAGTGTGAGGATTCCTGTTCTGCAGGTACAAGGCAAGAATCCTTCAGGAGCTCTAAATGAACACTGTAGAAATAAACATAATTCATTTGAAAGTCACACATGTACAGACTAAAAACTCATTTTGGTTTCAACACACATAAATATATTAGAATTGCCTCTACTTTATTCAGAACATAGACTGAACCAAGATTTTGAAGTAAACAGTCTAAAATAAATTATTCTGTGGAACCAATGCACAGGAAAATACCTGGCTGTTCACAATGAGCTATCCTGTTTCCAGGATTCATAAGAATTTATTTTCCTATGACTATCTCTGTTTTTTGGAAGATACCTCTAAGTTGGTTGTAAGTATCTCTTTTAATGTAGGAAATTCTCATGCAAGCATAATGCAGCACTCTTATTCTTCAAAACTGTATGTCTCATGTGAAAGTAAGGTCAGTTTCTTCACTGCCTGAGAACTACTACACATCAAGAAGAATCTTCTGTTTTGAAAAAGTCAGTGCAATAGTTCAATGTAGAAGTGCACAGTCTTCATTCATGTGGACTTTAACGGAATATTTCTATGCTGTAAAAGATGTGTGCATTTGACTTGTATGTCTACATTTTGAAAGACGTGAAAGTGGACTTGGATGTCTATTTTTTTAAGTTTTACTCTATTCATTATAACAAAAAGCTAAAAAAAGATAAAATGAAATACATAAAAATAACATAATAAAAAAATACATAACAGTGAAGTTTTTGGAGATTTTTAAATAATTTTTTATGTTCTTTCTCTGCCATAATTAGCAAATGGTTTGACTCTAGTTTACACCTACAGAACAGACAACTTAGAGTTTCAGTTAGCACAGAGGCAAACAGAAACATGACAAGGAGACAGATGCAAAGATGTCACCTGTAGACTGATTAGTGTCATGTTCAGTTAGGGAAAAAATAATCTATTCAGTGTGGAGGATCAGGGTATTTACTAGAATCAGTAGCAGCACTTAGGATGGGGGAAGGGTGGAAGAGTTAAGGTGCACACAGAGTCTTTCTGAGAACCTGAACAAGATAAACTCTCTCAGACTTGGTTGGTTTATCTGGTGAAATTAATGTTTTGACATGCACCCTTACTAGAGAGAAACATAAGTTNGTCCATGTTCGCTCAAAAATTCTTCTACATGGTGCTTGCACCATAGACTTTTCCTCCTCCTGTGCTCTGCCAAGTGCAGGGGAAGCTGGGGCAGGGAAGCATAGCCAGGGCAGTTGACCCAGCTGGCCAATGGTGTTTAGTTGCTGGCTGGGGTTAAACCACAACAACATGTTAGGAAGCTCATGAGTAAACCCTAACAGACAGTGATGAACGCACAGTAACTCTGCAACACATTTAACAGCTAGTTCAAGCATTTCAGATATTTAGGACTGATTTCAGAAGGCTTTAAAAAGAGAGGCTCCAATAGCATCTGGCAAAAGAGCCTGTCTTGTTGCTTTTTAGCTAATAGCTGAAGAGTGGAAACAGTGACTCTTCTTCAGTGGGAACAGGTATGTGCAGCAGACTTTTGTTGTTGTTAAGCACTTGCTGAATTGATTCCTTGACAGAACAAGGCAGATGGGCAAGCCAGGCATCCTGGGCAGGAACACATCTTTTAGAAAAGGCTGCAGTTGTAGGTAATCGTTTGTGAAGAGACCCCAGGGAATTGCACGGCTTTTTTTTTCCTCTCAGTAAACCTGGTAGTGCAGGATAGACTACCTATACTGACTCCCAGTAGAGCATTTAAATTATCACATTAACTAGAATTCAGTGATTTTTAATTCCATTTTATGGCAAGCTAAAATAAGTTTTATAAGATCTTACTTGATGCTAACTCAGAAACTGGGTGATAGAATTACTGTCACTCCCTCACTGAGTCCCACAGCAGGTTAAGCAGACAGTGAACTAGCTGTGGCCCAGGTGGTGCTGCAGAGTTTCAGGTCAGAGTTGCCTTCCAGTTGGGGCTATGTCACCAGATTTCATAAACAGACAACATATCTGTTATCCTTTAGGATTTCAACAGAATAAGAAGGCTTTATTTGCTTTGCTAAATCAGATACTAGGTGACCAGATAAACTATAAAACAGGCTGGAAAAAGATCAGCTGTTTTTACTTAACAAGGCGGCAGTCATGCATTACATTCTCTAGCTCATGATGATGAAGAGCAGAGATGGACCAGCTAAAGGAAAAAACCCCGTCTCTGGAAAAGAATATCTCTTATTGTGTGACTCTACTAAATCTTGTAAGGAAGTGAAATACATCTCCTTATCCTACCTTTGAACTTAGGTCTGCTTCCATTATTTTTCTTATAATTGTGGTGCCGCAAAACATGGGGATTTTGGAAATGCTTTGCTTCTAAAGCCCTTGCGGGGAAGCAGATCACAATAAGAGTGCAGTAAGAAGAGCTTCCTACTTCTTACTTTTCTTTCCAGTGCCTGACTGTCCTTCTCTTGTTCTGCAATACTCTGATTGTGAATTCAAGTCTGCATTCATAACATTGATTTATAAACTTTCCTTATTGAATTTCTTTCGCTGCTCCAGCATCACTCTGTGCTTCTTCTGCAGTTTTTTGTTATGTGCTGTTAATAACGGCACATGCTGTGAGTGTCAGGCAGCTGATTTTTTCAAAGGTCAGATTAGTTTAAAGCTTCTCTGTGCAAATTCATATCAAGTTACTGTATACCAAAGCAATCCAGATCCCCCAAAAATCTGTTTTTTCACCTATTTCTTGCTCTCCATTTTCACTTTAAGTTGAGATATCTATCATATTCAGCGTTTGCTCATTCCTTTTCTACTGTTCTGTGTGAATCTGGATTTTGTCTCACTAATGTACTTAATGTTTGAAAATGGATCAGGAAAAAACTTCCAGTAATAGGACTGAAATCTATTGTCTCCAATGGCAGACAGATGTCAGCTATGAAATATGTAAGATGGGTATAAGAACCTGAAAAAAAGTCTCTCTGGTCCACAGGAAGTCACAGTATGACAATAACTGGAGTGTAAGGGTTAAAAACTCAAATATAATTACCTAATCTTAAAGCATTAAATTCTTTCTTAATGGATAGAATTGCCTCTGAAAAAAACATGAATAAAACAGCATGAAGAAGTGTGATTCAGTTTTGTGGAGATGTTTATACATTAAAAGTTGTTTTTCTTCTGAGCAGCAGTGAAAAACAAGCCTTTGGAATGCTTCTCTGCAGGGAACAGAACCTGGCTATGCAGCAGCTCCTGGAGCCCTGGGACTGGAAATAGTGGCAGTGTCATGAGTTGGGGAAGGACGTTCCCAGGGCTTGTGGGCAGTGGATCGTGTGTCAGCCTGCTGAGAGGGCTTCTGAGGAGCCAGGCAGAGAGCCTGGCAGCAATGCAGGAAGTTTTAGAAATCTGCCTGATAGCAGTCTGACTCAAATTCTGTCAGCCTTTTCTCTGGTTTAATTCTATCAAAACTGAAGAGGTTGAATGAAAAATATCAGTTTAGAGAAAGCAGTTTTCTCTGGCAAAATACTATTCTGTTGAAGGTTTTTTTAGCATCAAGTGTACTGTGGAGTATGCACTGTATTGGTAGCGTGGGGGCTTGTGTGATCGGGGGCTGCTCCGTGCCAGACGCAGCCATTCCAGCCAGCTCCAACGAACCCACTGCAGTGCACAGCTGAGCCCCCCAGAAAGATGTTGGCACTTCTGTGGAAACATACTCAAGAAAGAGGAGAGAACACCAAGGTCAGAGGAGGAGGAGGTTTTCCAGGTGCCAGGGCAGATATTCCCTCACAGCCCATGGAAGACCCATGCTGGAGCAGATGGGTATTCCTGACAGGAGCTGCGACACCTGGAGACCTGACATCAGAGGAGAAGAAAAGTGGGAGAAGGAAGGAGCAGTAGGGAGGAGCTGCTGTGTACTAACACCCCTGCCGCACTGCTCCTTGCATCACTGGAAGGATGGGTGTAGCCTGCAGCAGTAAAAAGTAGGGAGTAAAGGAGTCTGGAGGGAAGGTGAGCCTGGGAAAGGAGGGAGGGAAAGGGTTTTACCTGTGTGTTTTAATGTTTGTCTTTTTGCTTCCACATATCTGAATCAGTAATTATATCTATGTATCTATAGATTTATAGATATATAGATATATAAACTGGTAATAAATTAGGTTTCCCCAAATCTAGTCAGGTTTGCCAATGGTGGTAATTCATGAGTGATCTCCCTGTCTCTATCTCAACTACGAGCTTTCTTGCTCCTGTTCCTTCTGTTATGTCCCGCTGTTCTGCTGGGATGGGGGGACAGGGGATGGGGAATGGGGAGAAGGGGACAGGGTAAGAAGGGAGCAAAGGGCTGGACAGGGATTTGGCTGTTAGCTGGGGCCGACCCTACACATAAAAGCATTGTGTAAAGCTCATTCATTTTTCCTTTTCTCAGGAAAGAAGTTACCCAGAGGAAAGATGTGCCATTCATCAATAGATTTTATAGCCAGGAAAGCCAACATGATCAGCTATCTCATCCACATGCGAAATGCAAGTCATAGGACTTTCCTCCTTCCACTACTGCTTAAAGAAAGAAAAAACATCCAGTATCAAAAGAATTCCAGTTATGGAAAAATCTGCCACAACTCTTTTTATATTTTTCAGTGTTTAATTATCATCAGATTTAGGGTTTGTTCTGAGACATAAAATTATCATTTTGTACCTTTTTTCCTGATGCCTTACCACTTCTGCTGTGTTATTTCCAACTCAGATATCTTTTCTGATACCTTTTTAGGCTCCTTTTTACATCTTTGCATCTGCTACTAGATGCCCTATCACATTTTTTTTCCAAATCTTCATTCAATACTGCTTTCCCTCTCTTTTATTTATGTTCGAACAGTCTGGACTTCACAGGCATGGACCTTGGAGTGCAATGCCATGATACACTCTCAGTATGTATTCATACCACAGTATCTTTCAGGGTTATGCAAAATATAATTCAGCGTGTACAGGTGTTTCTCTTGTCCTCTATCTTGTGCAAAGGAACTACACTGAGGAGACCTTATCAGTGATCCTCACTGTTACAACTGCTACTCTATGCACACATGTAAAGCAACGTGCAGTCTTATAGCACAAGGATATACAACCATTTTTAACTGGCATCTCCTAGTTCTTAATAAATTTTGAGTTTCATGTGTTTTGTATTTCACCACAAGAAATGCAGTTTTAAACTAAAGTTATTTAAAACAAAACACACAGAAAAAGTTTTGACGCAATAAGCATGGAAAAGGTATTGTATAAGCATCCAAAACAAAATGCCTTCATGCTTGAGTAATTCAGCAATGTGACCAAACATAATTATAGCATTTATTATTTATTTATGTTGTTCTACATTATCTATAGGATAAAAGTAAACATAGGAAATTTCAGCCATAATACTTTTTTTGGGACATTGTAAATGCCTGAGAACAAGGTGTTATAATGAAAATGTTTCCACAATGACAACCATAGCACTGTTATGCTGATGCTTTTATAATAAAAACTTGAAAGGAAAGCCCATGGAGGTTGAATTGTGTTCAGAAACCAGTAAAAGTTTTCTCCATTCCCATCCAAAATCACTCCTGCCATAATGAAAGAACTGTGCAGAGACTCCAGTGTAATAGTTGACTTATGCATGTTACACATGGCACTATGGAGTGCACTTATTCATTTTCTGAAAAGGGTCAGTAAGGACATTCTCAAAGGTGAGAGAGGCTTGCATGTAGGCTTCTGTGGCTTTTCTACCTTGTCAGAAAAAGAAAGGAAAGGAAGTAGTAGTCGCTGACTTTCTCCTCACCATTTTCGATGCCTTAGCTGGTTTCCAGCATGCTATCCATTTATCACTATCAACTGTAACTAAGGCTAAGTCAGTATTTTCACAAGCAACTTGCTACCTCTGAATTTCCCTGACAGTCATTTTTGAACACAGTAGAGTTACTACTTCCTTCCAGGTTGAAGAAGAGTCCCTGAAAGCTTCTGCTACTCAGGGGCCATACTATGCACTTGTGCACTGGCTTTTCATTTATGCACACACTCTTAGGCATAATTTCTCCAAACTTAATGGAACTATTAGTGCGCACAAAATCTCTCACATGGGTAGACCTTAAAGCTTCATGGCTCAAGGCTGAGAACAGCAAAAAATCACAATGGAATTGCAGTAAGTGAGGTAAAATAATTGTTTCCTGAAAGAGATTAACAAAAAATTTAACATAGAATTAGGGCTGTTTCTTTCTCTCTGGCTCTTTCTTCCTTCCATCCATTTTGGTTTTTCACCATAATATGTATTTTTTCATTGTATGGTAAAAAATAAATATGTAATTTGTTAAATTAGGACTACACTAAGAGAAATTGGCAGAAAACTACTCTTTGGACCAAAAAATGTAATAGTCATAGGTTTTGGTATCTACTGACAGTGATTGCCAGAATGGTACAACGACTGAGGCATGAGTTTTTGACATTTTACAGCAAACATTAGCTTCTGGAAATGTGAACATTTCTGAAGTTCTTTAGACTAATTTAATTCTGAGCACAGTTTTTACTTTGCATAATTAATATTAAACAAACAGGATGTTATGTCAGAAAATTCCCAAAATATGGACATAGGAAATTATAATTGATGATTGATATGGAAATGCAATTGACAACTTTGACTGTTTTGGGGAATTTCTGCATTCAGTTAAGGATTTTCAACTTAAGGTTATCTTTAAGATTCATGTGTAGGGGAATGAAAAAAATTGATTGGTTCTGTTACTCCCTAAGAGTCCCTATACAAGTTTGTTTTAGTGCATTGGAAAGCGAGAGTTTTTGTATAAGATAAGGAATCAAACCAAATTGTGAAAAAATGTTTCAATAGAAAGATTCCTGGAATTTGAAGTGTGATTTACTTTTAATATTTGAATCAGCAGACTCATTCATTTAAGCATGTGTCCTGGTTTCGGCTGGGATAGGGTTAAATTTCTTCCTAGTGCTGTGTTTTGGATTTAGTATGAAAAGAACGTTGATAACATATCGATGTTTTCAGTTGTTGCTAAGTACCCTCCTAATCCAAGGACAGCTCCTATGCTCCTCAGACTGAGCTAGGTACTCAAGATG
>VZTQ01002780.1:454776-466984 GCA_013400755.1 Pelecanoides urinatrix | reverse complement strand
GGGCGGGGGCGGCGCCGGGCGCGCGGGGGCGGGGCGGGAGCAGCAGCGGGCAGACACCGAGCCGCCATTAAACACCTTTATTTGGGGGTGGCGGCCCCGGGGGCCCCCGGACCTGGGGTCACACAGCAGCAGCACGCCTCCGGGCTCCCGGGAAGGGGAGAGGGGCCCCGGCCCCCAGCAAGTCCTGGTCCCCAGAGCCGCCGGGGTCCGGCTGCGCCCGGCTACCGGCCCGCGGCTCCCTGCGACTCGTAGCCCTCCGTCCTCATGTCGTTCAGGCCCAGGTCTTCGTTCTGCTCGAACGTTCGCTCGTAGCGCTCCACCTTCAGCTCCGGGTCCTCCTCCGGGGCGTACGCGTTCTGCGGGGCGAGAGGGAGGCCTCCTTCACACCCCTCTTCTCCGGGCCTCCTCAGCAGCCCCCCAGCAACGGCAAGGGGCTTCGGGCAAGACGCACGGCCCCGCAATCGCCCCATCACCCCATGGAGAGCACGACCCCCACATTCCCAGCCCCTAATCCCGGGGAGCAGACACCGCTCCCCTCTTCCTTCCCACAAAGCCACCAGCAGTTTCCTTTCCCCGGACAGGGCTGGCAGCAACCCACTCGCTACCAGAGCCCCGAAGGGAACCCTGCCCGCCTGCGCGCATCAGGGACATAACCAAGAAAATCCACTCAAACTGCTCAGGAGACCTCACGGAGTTCATCTCTGAGTGCCCAACACTGTACCTGAAGATAGCTGTTGCCTGCAGGGTCATCCATGATGAAGTGAGCCTCTGCCTTTCCCTCTATGATCTGCGGAAAGAGAGCACGTCCAGGCATTAAGGCTCTCCCTGATCCTTCAGCACTTGTGGCACCACGACATTTGCAGCACGCTTTAGACAGTTCTAACATTTTCCTCAGTTAAAAACCAGTAGTAGCTTGATAAAACAAGCGAGGACACGGCAGGGCAAGCGTGGAACAGCTAGAAAAGGCAACGCAACACTTGCCGAGGAGTTCGCTTAAACCTGCTTCGCAGCTGCAGCGACAGTGGCGAAATCCACATTGCAGAGCACGGAAAATTAAGAGCGCACTCACCTCATGCAGTTTCCTAATGAACTCTTGCAGCTTCTCCGCTTTGCTGGGCGTAGAGCTGTCCCCCAGAGTGAAGGGGTTTCTCTCAACCTGGAAGAGCAGACCCACTCCCTCAGCCAGCGGAGAGACACCCAGCCCCACAGCCAGGCCACAGATGGACGCCGAGGGGTCTGAGCTCCAGCAGCAGCAGCAGCGCAGGACCACTCACCAGGTCTCTGATGTCCTTCAGCAGCCCTTCCAGCGTGGTGAATTTCCCCCCCAGCGCTCCCATCCCCAGCTCGAACTCCAGCTCTGGGATTTCCACGCTGCACGTCTCCGACTGCAAGGGCGAGCACCCCGTGAGTGCCCCGGACGGACGGCTGGGCCCCACGCGCCCGCCGCAGGAGGACAGGGCGGGTATCCGAAGCCACTGTACCTTTAGGATATCCCTCGTCATGTCGGAAGGGTCTGTAATCCGCAGGGTAATCCTGGTGCCTTGCGGTTCGATTGCTCCTCCGGACTTCACCTAGGAGGAGCCGGCAGTCAGCTTCGCAGACTTTTATGCTTAAATCACGCCAGGATGCTTTAAGAGGGTTTACCCTGGCAGCTCAGAGGCCACTCCAAACACAGAGACAGTGCCTTAACTTGAGCAGGCGCACAGATGGCTGACTTGCCCCAAATGGAGCTCTTCAAGACCAAATTCTCCCCCTTCACTTGTTTAGGAAGGCAAGTCAGACCCAGCCTGGCCCGGCTGCACGTGCCGGCCCCCGCACAGCTCGCGTACGGCCTGGCCCCCGCCCAGAAGCAAGGCAGGCCGCTCTACTACACCCAGCGCGACGCACCTCACGACGCTGCCCGTAAATCCAGCCTCCCTCCCAGCCCGGCTTCCCAAAGAGCCGCATTGTGAAGCGGAGGCCGGGGCCTCTGAGAAACACCTACCCACGAAAGCACAGAACACCACTCCCCCTCCCCACTGCCCCCCAAAAAAGGGTCGGTAGTTTTCCAGCTCGCCTCATTTGTCCTGTGCCCACAGGAGTCGCAGTTGGTGGCCATGATAATCACTTCCTTGAAGTGTGGGATTTCTGGAGCAGACCGTCAAGGAAAGCTCAGCGAAAGGAAAGCCTCAAAGAAGCAGCCTGCGCCCTCTTCACAGCCCCAGTCCTTCCCCAGGTATTGCAGGAGCTCGCTGGCAAGCTGTCAGCGGCACCGAGACAGATTTGCACCCTGACAGGCTCTGCTAGAAATAGTTATTCATGCCCTATGGGCGCAGCAGGAAGAGACCTGGGTCAGCACACAGAGCGACCCCCGGCCGCACGCCGGCCTCCGTGCAGACCCCCGCAGAGGGCCCCCATCCGCGCCCACGCCCCCACTCAAAGGATACGCACTAACTTCATGTTGGTGTTAGCTGGAGCGTTGCACTCGGGGCAGTTGGTGTTGAACTGCAGTACCTGGGTCACAGGAACGGGAAGGAGAATCAGAAAGTCCCGGCCAGCCCAGAAAGCCTGTCCTGGGCACCAGTCGCCCAGGCATGGGCGCATCATTGTGCTACAAAGTCACCCACCTCATTCCTCAGATCCTCCGCAGAATCAGCCGGCTTCTCATCCGACTCCTCTCCCTGGAAGAGGGGACGGCAGAAGCAGCGTTAACTCCTCTTCCTTAATTCGGGGTCTCCCGGAGAGCGCGGGGACCGATCAGCCCCGCTCCCCCCGGCCGAGAGCGCGCAGGGCCCGCTGGCCTCCTGCGTGCGGCAGGCTGACGGCGCAGCCCCCGCAGCTCCCCGTTACCTCCAGTCCCAGCATGGCAGCCTGCTGGGGAGTCCTCCTGTAGCGAGTGACCACAAGAGCGTCATCCTTCTGCGGTGCGTGAGGGTTCTCCACGAAGCTGTTCCCTGAAGGATCGTCTATGATCTAGGGGAGAAGGAAGCCGTAGGAAGCCATCTTGCGCTTCCCCCGGGCGGAAAGGGGCAGCACTCTTGTGCGTACTTACAAAGGTGAAGGAGGAATGTACTTCTTTCAGCTGCTTTAGCTTACAAATGAACTCATCTATTTTACTTGCCACCTCTTCGTCCGTCGCCTGCAAAAGAGAACGCGTTTGAGACTGATGCCAGGGGCAGCCCAGAGCTGCAGACCATGCTGACAACAGCACCAGAGCCCGTAACACTCTTCTGGTCGGCAGCGTGCAATGCCAATAGGCAGAGGACGAACAAAATAGGCGTTTGCCAAGCAGGCGTCCCCAAGGAGCTGCCCCTTTCGCAGCCTCTTACCCTGCGGACGGGCTGGTCCTGCTCCAGGCCCGCGACAGCTCTGTCAATTATCCCTTCAATGGTGGTAAGAACTTGAGCAGGAAAGAAAACAGAAGCGACGGCACTGTTAAAGGTGCTACCCACCCTGCCAGCTCGTACCGATCCCTGGCAGCCTCCCTCTCCAGCTCACTTGACCCAACGGAGAGGAGGCCAGGTCCTCAACCGGTGCCTACCGCGCCCCCGCCGGCACGCCGCCGGGCGCAGGCCGCGTACCCACCTCCCTTCTGGGTGAAAGCAGGGATCTCAAAGTCCAGCTCTGGAATTCGCGCCGTGGCACAGTCGGTCTTCACCACCTCCCTGTTCATGTCCTGCAGACGAGAGTCGAGGAGCGGCGCTGGGATCCCCACCAGGACCAGGAGCTCCCGCACGCTAAGCCACCACACCGGGGCACGCAGCGCCCGCCAAAGCAGCGGCGTCAGCTCCAGGCCAGCTTTCGCAGCCCCTCCATTCGCGCCGGGAACACGCACGTTTTGGGCTTTAAACGGTTACTACCAAACAAATAACGCCATTTCTCAAACGGCACAGAAGATACAGACTTTATTGCTCAAGCAAGGCCAGCTTGTGAGGGACAGAGGGGCGCGCAAGGCACCTGCGCGGCGGCTCCCCGCCGCCCTGGCACACGGGTGGCACCAGCCTCGCGGCTGGGGAAGGAGAGGGGAGCCCCCGCTCACCTGCCGGGAGGTGACGGCCAGGGTGTAGCGCACGCCCTGCTCCTGGATCCTGCCCGCGGACTGGATCTCCGTGTTGGACCAGGAGCAGCTGTGGCAGGCGAAGGAGCTGACGATGATCTCTTTGAAGAAGGGGATCCTGGTGAGCAGGAGCCGCGTCACCCCCTGCGGCAGCGAGGGGCCTCGTGGGAACCCGAGTCCTCAGGGCGCCAACGCCGCCCGGCAGGTCCCCGAGCNACCGGCCCCTCAGCGCGCCTCGCCGCCCCGCTCGCTCAGGCTGTGCGCCAGGTCCCTCCAGAGGGCGTCGAGGCGGGCGTGCAGGTCCTCCACGGGCGGCGGGCCGTCCTGCGGGTCCCCCGGGTGGGGGGGCCGGGCGGAGAGCTTCCGCCTCATCTCCTCCGTCTCCTGGTCGAGGGCCCGGGTGAAGTCCTGGATCTGGAGGTGGGTGTCCCTCCGGAACTCCTCCACCCGCCGCTGCACCTCCCGGGCCAGCTCCTCCCCGTAGCGGTGCGGGGGGGCCGGCGGCTCCCGCGGGCTGCCGGGGTAGAGGCTCAGCTTCGCCTTGAGCTGCTCCAGGTTCCGCTGGATCTTCTGGTGGAGGTCCCGCGCGTTCTGCGTCAGCTTGGCGGAGAGCTCCTGGATGTGCTGGTTGAGCTGCTCCGGGCTGGCCTGGGCGTGAGGGGCGACGCTCCTGTGCAGCTCCTCCACGTTGCGGTGGATCTCGGTCACCAGCCGCTCCGCGTAGGGGTGGAAAATCTCCTTCACCTGGTCGGTGTGCAACGCGATCTTGTCGGCGTAATGAGCCATGAACCGCTGCACCTCGTCCGCGCCCTCCAGGAGCTGAGCCGTCACCTCCCGGCTGGGCATGAGGTGCCGCCGGAGCTCCCGGGCTCTCAGGGACACCTGGTCCAGGAGCTCCTCCGTGAACGGCTGCAGCCGGTGGCGGAGGTCTTCCAGGTGCTTGCCGACCTTGTGGTGGACCTCGTCCACGTACGGGGACAGTTTCACCCTCAGGCTCTCCAGCTCTTTCCTGAGGAGCTTCCGCAGGCTGTCCGAGTCGCCGTAGAGCCGGGGCTGGAGGCCCCTGTTGAGGGGCGCCAGCTTCTCCAGGAAGTTTCCCACGTAGCTGACCCCATCTGGAATGCTTCCCTTCAGGTTTCTGCACGGGACAGCAGATGTCGTTACTGAGCGCCCCCGACCCACCCCAGCATCTCCGCTGTGCCCCAACACACCCCTAATAAAAGCTGTTGACAGCCGCGAGGGCCGTTCCCCTGAGCTTTTCTGCCCCCGGGGAAAACGAAGCGGGGGCCAGCGCGTGCCGGTGGGGCCGGGGGAGCTTGCGGAGGGACCCAGGCCGGGCGCCGCTGGGCAAGCCCCCGGAGCGGCGTACTCACACAGCGTCCCTGCCCAGCTTGCTGCTCTGGCCGTGCTCCGGGCTGTCCTTGTCGCTCGTCAGCTGGCTGAGGTAGTCCCAGAAGCCGCTCCTGGCCGGCTCGGCCGGCAACGCTGCGGGCGGGAGGGCAGCGGTTAGCGGGGCGCTGCTCACCCCGGGCTCTGCCCTCCCGCCCAGCCCGCGTCCCGGCTCTGCCCTGTCCCCGAGCTCCTCCGCTCGGCACCCACCCGGTGAGGTGGCCAGGAGGATGAGGAGAAGCGCAGCCTTCGGAGGCATGGTGTGCCAGGCCGGCGTGCCGCCGCGCTGCGGGGGGAGAGAGCAGAGGAGCGCGTTAGCTCGCGCCGCGGGGCAGGTCTCCTCCCTGAGCGCTCACAGGTCGGCGGTCCCTGGGCTTCACGCCCCGCCGGCTGCTTTCCGCAGGGACCTCGCTCCCGGCGTCCCCGCAACACAACCGGCACGCACGTGAAATGGCGCCCGGCTCCTCCGGCCGCACAAAGCGAAACCGGGCGCGAGGTCCCCCGGCCCGCGCTGGCTCGGTGGGGCTGCCCCCGGCCCCTCACCTGGCTCCTGCTGGCCTCCCGTGTCCCTCCTGCTGGGAGCCGGCCGCGGCTCCCTTTATATGCGCCCAGCGGGAGGCAGAGGAGCGCGGGCCATACGGCGCATCCGCAGGGGTAGGCTTTTTGGACCTCACTCCCTGTAAACACAACGTGGAGGTCCGCGGACGTTCCTGAGAGGTGACGTGGGGGCCGGTTATCTGACCGCCGGCTGCCCCTTCGCCTGCCCCACGCCGCTCCCGTCCCACCGCCCCGGCCGGCCTGACCTTGCTGCGGCCGCCGCAGCCTTAACCCCCTCGGGGCTGCGAGGCTGCGCTGCCCTGCCCCTCCCCGAGCATCTCCCGGGCAGCGATGTGGCGCCGGAGCCCCCCGAACCCCGGCCGGCCGCCGTCCCGCGGGATCGGCCCTTGTTTTCCCTGCAATAAGGGAGGCCTGGTGCTTGCTCTGCAGGTTTCTCGGGAGGAGGCTGGCCCTGGCCTCGCAGCCGACCTTGGCCTGGCAGAGCGAACGGTGGATGGGAGCTGCCAGGGTGGCGAGGGGGTGCAGAGCAGCGGGACGGGGACGGGGAAACCGGCTGTGGCTCACTGGCAGGCAGCTCCTGTCCTCTGGGCCTGCAGCCCAAACGGGGGAAAGGGAGCCCAGACCCCCGGCTTGGGTCCGGGGGGGTGCGGGAGGACAAGCCCGGCTCTGGCTGTGCCAGGGAAGGGTGAAACGAGCACCGTGGCGTGTCTGCAACCCGGGCGAGAGAGCACACCTTCCATGTGGGCTGCCTGCTTGCAAACCGCCAGCCGCACCGCCCCGCTTCCCGCCGGGACACCAAACCTGCCGCGTTTTGGCGTATTTCCTCTGCAAGTTGCCTTTCCCCCGGAAAAAAAATGGCAACGTTTTCAGCTCGGGCCTCACCCCGGTGAAGAGTGCCGGCTGCTGACGCCAGGCTTTTAAGTCAGGGGATTGCTGCAATGTTTGTGCTGAAGCAACCCAGCAAACGGGGACCCACTGGGAGCGACATCTCCCTCGGGGCTGGGGTGCGGGGCTGGGGTGCGGGGCTGGGGTGCGGGGTCCCTGCGGCGGAGGGCACAGTCCAGCGCACCGCCGGGGTGAAACTCCGAGCGGTCGCCAACGCTCCTCCAGCACCAAAGTCCGCTCTGCTCCCTCGCCCGGGCGGGCGCGCGGGGTTGCCCCGAGCAGCCCTGGCCGCGCTGCCGTCCCGGGGGGTGGGGGATGAGTGTCCGTGGCCCACCCGGCGCGGCCTGCAGAGACCTGTCCCCCACGGCAGCGGCTGGCCCCGCCGCGGTGAGGACGCTCGGCCGTGCCCCGGGGCCGTGGACCCGCCGGAGCTGCCCAGCTGATGGGTTCTCCCACTGCCCCCGTGCAGTGCCTGCAGCCCTGCGCCGGGGACCGAGACCCCCACCCGCCCGGCCCCCCTCCCAGGTGCCCTGCGACCCGAACTCGGGGGTGACGCTCTCCCCGTGGAGCAGCCGGACCTGGTGCCCCAGGTCGCCCGGGGTGCGGCGGGGAGGACGGACACAGACCAGCACGTGCATCACAAGGGGCCAGTTTATTTCTGCCGCGGGCAGCGGCCGTGAACGCTCGCGGTGCGGGGGCATGGGGGGCCACCCCGCGCCCCCTCCCCGCGGCACTCGGCGGGTCTCAGTTCGCCGCCGGCTGGGCGGTGCTGAGGAAGGCGGCCACCTTCTCCCGCACCTCCTTCTCCAGCAGCTCCAGGTGGTCCTCCACGCCGGCGGCGCCCGAGTCCAGCTTCCCCCGCATCTCCTCCAGCCGCTCCACCAGCTGCCGCCCGAAGGCCTCGCCGAAGGGGGCTGCCTGCTGCCGGAAGGCCTCCAGAGTCTGCCCCACGCGCTCGTCCAGCTGCTGGGCCAGGGGGGCCAGCCGCTGCCGCAGACCCTCGGCGTCGCCGCCCGCCGCCTGCCGCAGCTCCTGGGCCAGCGGGCTGAGCTGGGCGCGCAGCTCCTCCGAGCTGGCGGCCANACGAGCCCGGCTCTGGCTGTGCCAGGGAAGGGTGAAATGAGCACCGTGGCGTGTCTGCAACCCGGGCGGGCGAGCACACCTTCCATGTGGGCTGCCTGCTTGCAAACCGCCCGCCGCACCGCCCCGCTTCCCGCCGGGACACCAAACCTGCCGCGTTTTGGCGTATTTCCTCTGCAAGTTGCCTTTCCCCCGGAAAAAAAATGGCAACGTTTTCAGCTCGGGCCTCACCCCGGTGAAGAGTGCCGGCTGCTGACGCCAGGCTTTTAAGTCAGGGGATTGCTGCAATGTTTGTGCTGAAGCAACCCAGCAAACGGGGACCCACTGGGAGCGACATCTCCCTCGGGGCTGGGGTGCGGGGCTGGGGTGCGGGGTCCCTGCGGCGGAGGGCACAGTCCAGCGCACCGCCGGGGTGAAACTCCGAGCGGTCGCCAACGCTCCTCCAGCACCAAAGTCCGCTCTGCTCCCTCGCCCGGGCGGGCGCGCGGGGTTGCCCCGAGCAGCCCTGGCCGCGCTGCCGTCCCGGGGGGTGGGGGATGAGTGTCCGTGGCCCACCCGGCGCGGCCTGCAGAGACCTGTCCCCCACGGCAGTGGCTGGCCCCGCCGCGGTGAGGACGCTCGGCCGTGCCCCGGGGCCGTGGACCCGCCGGAGCTGCCCAGCTGATGGGTTCTCCCACTGCCCCCGTGCAGTGCCTGCAGCCCTGCGCCGGGGACCGAGACCCCCACCCGCCCGGCCCCCCTCCCAGGTGCCCTGCGACCCGAACTCGGGGGTGACGCTCTCCCCGTGGAGCAGCCGGACCTGGTGCCCCAGGTCGCCCGGGGTGCGGCGGGGAGGACGGACACAGACCAGCACGTGCATCACAAGGGGCCAGTTTATTTCTGCCGCGGGCAGCGGCCGTGAACGCTCGCGGTGCGGGGGCATGGGGGGCCACCCCGCGCCCCCTCCCCGCGGCACTCGGCGGGTCTCAGTTCGCCGCCGGCTGGGCGGTGCTGAGGAAGGCGGCCACCTTCTCCCGCACCTCCTTCTCCAGCAGCTCCAGGTGGTCCTCCACGCCGGCGGCGCCCGAGTCCAGCTTCCCCCGCATCTCCTCCAGCCGCTCCACCAGCTGCCGCCCGAAGGCCTCGCCGAAGGGGGCTGCCTGCTGCCGGAAGGCCTCCAGAGTCTGCCCCACGCGCTCGTCCAGCTGCTGGGCCAGGGGGGCCAGCCGCTGCCGCAGACCCTCGGCGTCGCCGCCCGCCGCCTGCCGCAGCTCCTGGGCCAGCGGGCTGAGCTGGGCGCGCAGCTCCTCCGAGCTGGCGGCCAGGCGGGCGCGCAGCTCCTCCGCCGCCCGCTCCATCTGCGCCGTCAGGCTCTCCAGCTGCCGGTTGAGGCCGTCCTGCACCTCCTGGGCGTAGGGGCTGAGCCCCCGCCGCAGCTCCTCCACGCTCTGCCCCACCTGCGCCTTCAGCTCGTCGGCCAGGGGAGCCAGCCGCTCCTTCAGGCTCTCCACCCCGCCGTCGATCTGCTGCTGCAGCCGGTCGGCGTAGGGGCTGAGGGAGGCCTGGATGCTCTCGGCGTTGCCCTGCAGCCGGTCCCGCAGCTCGACAGCGTAGGGCTCCAGCGCCTGCCGCAGCTCCCCGGCCCCGCGGTCCACCTGGGAGCGCAGCTCCTCGGCGTAGGGGCTCATCTTGGCTTGCAGCTGGCGGATGTTGGTGCCGATCTGCTGGTGCACCTCGTCGGCGTAGGGCGCCAGCTTGGCCTGCAGCTCCGCCAGCTCCCGCCGGATCTGCTCCTTCAGCCGCTGCGAGTCCTGCACCAGCCGCGCCTGCAGCTCCGTGGCGAAGGGCACCAGCCGCCGCTGCAGGTCCTCGGCGTACGAGTTGACGCTCTTCAGGTTGCTCTCCAGCAGGGTGCTGGGGAGAGGGGGGACGTCAGCACCCCGGCGCACCCACGGCCCCCTCCCCTGCCAGCACCTCCCGGCCGCCGCCGTGCCCCCCCAGCCCGCGACTCCGCTCACTTGAGCTGCTTGGTGATCTCGGCTTGCTGCAGCTGGTCCACCGTCTCCTTGGCATTGCTGCCCAGCTCGGTGAAGTACTTCCAGAGCACGCTGGCCACCTCGTCCGGGTTGACCTCAGCCCGTGCCCCTGCAAGCGGATGCCGGGATCAGCGCCGGCACGGCCCCGTTCGGCCCCGGGGACACCAGGTCCCCATCCCTGCCCCGGGGCAGGACCACCCTCCCGGCAGCGGGGACCCGCCTCACCTGAGACCGCAAGGAGCACCAGGACAAGGGCGGCCGCCTTCGGAGACATCCTGAGGGCTGGGGGTGCCTGCAGGAGCGCAGAGCAGAGATGAGGGGAGGTCCGGGGGCCAGCAGCCCCCAGCCCCGCGCCGCCTCCCCTCCACCGCCAGCTCTCCCCACCTCCCCACCGCGGCCGCTCACCTGCGCTGCCGCCGGGTGCGGGAACGTGCTGTGCCGGGGAGCGCCCGGCTGCTATTTATGCAGCCCGAGTGCCCTCGGCAGCTTCCACGCAGGCCTGTGACACAGGCCCCGGGCTTGGACTTTAGCAAGGTCGCGACGTGGAAGCTCCTGACGTGCGCGCAGCCCTGACATCACCCGCAGCCCTGCCAGCTCCCGGCAGGGCGCCAGGGGCCAGGGCAGAGAGGGGCTGGGGGTACGCACGGGCACCCCGGGGCTGAACCCCTCCTGGGGACAGGGACCCCGGGGCAGAGGGGACAGGGCACCACGGGGGGCAGCCCCCGGCTCCGCACCTCCGTGGGACGCAGCAATGGCCCCGCCAGTGCAGGCCGCGCAGGATCCAGGATGCGCGGCAGGGCACGGGGTCTGGGGGACGCCGCGGGGACCTGTCACCCTGCTGCCGGCTGCGCTGTGCCGGGGATGCGCGGTGGGGCAGGACGGGGGCTCGGGGGGATGCTGCGACGGATGCATGGAGGCACGTGAGGCTGCGTGCATGCAGGGTAGCATCGCTCCCTCTGAGCGCAGGCTCCTGGGGGAAGCCCTGCCGCAGGGAACGGCCAGGACCCTGCAGCTGCGGGGTGTTGCACCCACGCGGTGCCCTCGATCAGAGCTGGGACCCCTGTGTGTCCCAGGCCATGGCCGTCGGGCTCTCGGCACACGCCCCGGGGGTGCAGCCCCTGGCTCAGCCCACACGCTCCCCGGTGGACCCGCTCCCGGTGGTGATGTGGCACGGCTGGGGCACGGGGCAGGGCTGGCAGGGGCAGGGATCAGCCGGGCGCCGGCCAAGGTCCAAAGAGCTGTCCTGGTGCCCCTCGGCCGGCGGGCACAGCCCGGGCACCCACCGCCCGCCCGCGCCTCCCGGGTGGCAGCCACCCCAGCGAGGCAGCCGCAGGGTGCCCCGGGCAGAGCCAGCCCGGTGGCATCGTGCCCGGGGCCAGTGCCGCTGGATGTCACCCTTGTGCTGCCCACGCCGGCCCCAGGCCTGTCCCCACGGCTGTCCTCCCCGCGGCGCGCCCTGCGGCGGGCACCGGGCTGGCTGCAGGCGTGCGCCCACGTGCAGGCGGGTGCGCAGGGACGCAGAGCCCCCGGCCAGCCCCCGGTCCCCAGGGGATTTCCCAACTCCTGGCGGGGACGCGGGCCCCTCTGCAGCAAACCTGGCAGCCGAGCGGTCTCTGCAGACGCCCCCCCTCCCCGGCCAGCCCCACCGCCCCTGACCTTTGCACAAACACCCCCGGGGGCGGCTGTGGGGAGGGTATAAAGTGGGAGCCCGGGGCTGCCCCCGCCGAGCACAGCCCGGCGCAGGTGAGTCGGGAAGCCCCCGGCGAGGGTCGTGCCGGGAAGGGGAGGGGGTCGGGCTCAGGACCCCCACGGGCGGCGGGTCCTCGCCTGCCGCCCCGCGCCACGTGCTCTGCTCTCTCCCCAGCCATGAAGGCGTCGCTCCTGCTCGTGCTCGTCTGCACGGCCATCCTGGCGGCGGGAGCAAGTAAGGGGCGGGCGAGGGCTGCGGCAGGAGGAGGGGGACAGGGCTGAGGGTGCTGGGGGGCACAGCCCCGTGGCCCCGTCCCCACGCTCCCGCGAGGCTTGTGCTTGCAGGGGCCGACGCGCCCCAGGAGCCGGAGACGCTGGTGAGGAAGGTGCAGGAATACGCCCAGAAAGCCTCGGCCATGGCCAAGACCGCCTTCAGCTCGGCGCAGGAGTCGGAGGCGGCCCAGCAGGCCAGGTGCCCCCGCGCCCCCCCGCCAGCCCGGGCACCCGGCCCCGCCGCCCCGCTGCCCGCGGGGGAGCCCGGCCGGCGCCCCGCTCT
>VZTQ01002780.1:336640-454456 GCA_013400755.1 Pelecanoides urinatrix | reverse complement strand
GCGGCTCAGGCCACGCTCTTCTGGAGGTCGTCCAGGAGGGTGATGAAGCGGGTCTTGAGGCTCTCGGCGTAGGGGGTGAGGCGCTCCTTGAAGTCCTGCACCAGGGGCGTCACCTTCTCGCGCAGGTTGCTGAGCTGCTCCACCACCTTGGCCTGGTACTCGGCGGCCTGGGGGATGCCCTTCTCCCGGATCTCCTCCAGCTTCTGGCTCAGCTTCTGCCGCAGCTCATCGCTGTAGGGCGCCAGGTTCTTGCGCAGCTCCTCCACGTGCCCGCGCAGGCGGTCCCGCGCCTCCTCGGCCACGGGGGTCAGCTTCTCCTGCATCAGCTCCACCTTCTGCTTGGTGAGCTCCTTCAGCTCCTGGGCCACCGGCGCCAGGCGCTGGCGGTACTGCTCCAGCTCCTCCGTCCACTTGGCAGAGAACTGGTCCAGGAAGGGCCGGATCTTCTCCTTCACCTCCTCCAGGTCCTTGGTCAGCTCCTGGCGCAGGGCCTCCGTGTCCTTCAGCCACATCTCCCGCACCTCCTTGTAGTAGGGGGCCATGTCCTCCCGCAGCTTGGCGGCGGCTGCGCCCAGCGTGTCCAGGTTGTCGGAAAGCTTCAGGCTACGGGGAGCGGAGGGACGTCATGCACGGCGCCCGGGGACCCCCCGCCGCCCCCCGCCACGCGCCCCACCACTTACTCCAGCTGTTTGCCCACGGCGGAGGACTCGAACTGGGCGATGGCATCCTTCCCGCTGGCCTTCACCGTCTCCAGGTACACCTCCACCATGTCCTTGAGGCGCTCCAGGGGCGCCTGGGGTTCGTCATGCTGCCAGAAGTAGCGGGCCTGGGTGCCTGCGGGGAGAGCCCGGCGCGCTCAGGACAGACTGCCCGGCGGGACCGCGGTGGGGACGGCTCCAGCCCCGCCGCCCTGCCCGTCGCTGCCCCGGGACCTGCCCGGCTCGGAGGGGACCGGGGAGCCGCTTGGCTGCAGCCGGACTTGCAAAGCGCTTTGGAAGCTGAGCGCTTCCAGCAGCACTCGTGTCGGGCTCGGCTGCCCCGTCCCGCGCTGTCCCACGGGGATTTGCAGCTGCTGCCGCCCCGGCCCCGGCCCCAGCGCCGTTTGGACCTACCCGTCAGGCAGAGCAGGGCGAGGGCCACCACCACGGCTCTCATCTTGGCGCTGAACCTGGGGGCAGAGCAAGAGAGTTGGGTGCAGGAGCCCCGGGCAAAGCCAGCCCCAGCGCGAACTGAGCCCCCGCCCCGGCACGAGGGGTCCCCGCCGGCGCCGTGGGCGAAGCCTGCGGGACGGGCGCTGGCGCTGGCTCCCTGCCCGTGCCGCCGCGTCCCGGGAGCGGCGGGACTCTGGCCCCTGCGGTGCTGCGGGGGCTCGGGAGCCCCTGGAGCAGCCCGGGCTCTTACCAGCTCTCTCCTGCCGCTGCCGTGCTGTCCGTCGTCCCGTCTGAGCCGGCTGCTTCCCCACCGCCGCTATTTATGCAGGAGGGGGCAGTTCCCGCCGGAGATAAGCTTGTGCTGCAGCCCAAGAAATCGCTCCCCGGCGCGGGCGATGTGGCGCGTGGAGTTCAAGGATCGCGCGCGCGGGCCAGCGCCGAGGAGCGCCGGCTTGGCAGGGGCGGCGAGCAAACAGGAGCTCCCTGCGGGACGCGGACTCGCCGGCCAAGGAGCCTGTTTACGCTCGCGGTGACCCAGATTCCTGCTGGCTGCTGCGGCCTCACCGGGGCCTCTCGGCAGCCCCCGGGGATTGGCCGGCAGCCCAGGGACGAGGTTTATACCCGCAGGGATTTGGCCCGCCGTGCCCAGACCCCTCGTCCTCCGCTCGCCACCACTGTGGGTCTCTGTCCCATCCTTCCCTGGGCCGGTGAGACCCACGCTGCTCACATCACCCCCTTTTCCCAGAGCGTCCCCCACGCGCGCTCACGCCAGCCCTTGCTGGGGACCTGGGCAGCAAAGCAAAGGCTCAGCCTGGAGCAGACACCAGCCTGGCCACAGCACCCAGCCACGGCCACCCCAAAACCCCCCCTCAGCCCAAAGCCACCCTGCAGCCAAACCGAGGTGCCACCCCGTCCCACTGCCACCAGCCTGGGGACCCGCAGGAACCGAGCGCATGGGCTTAACCCCGGGGGAAGCCGCCTGCCGAGAGGGGACGGGGGATGGGGGGGGGGGGGAGAGGGGGCAGGTCCCCCAGGCAGCAGGAGGGGCTGCGTAACGCCCCGGGGACGCTGCCCGCTGGGACAGGGGAGCGATGCTCCCTGCTTCCCAGCAGCTCTGGCTCTCTGCGGCCCCCAGCCCAGGCTGGCTCGCTGGGCGCTGCGTCGGCATCCCCCTCCCCTGCGGTGCTGCAGCGTGCGGGAGGCACAGCTCCCTTCCCTCGCCTCTCCTCCCCAGCCTCCAGCCTCGGTTCTTCCCCCCCGGAGAAACTCGGGGAAGCCCGGCTTTGGAAGGACACGCTTGATAACAGGGCTTTGCTCTGCAAGGCCGCGTCTCTGCCCGCAGAGGGACAGGGAAGGATGCAGCTGACACGGCTGCTTCTCCCGAGGGGGTAGCGCGGGGCGGGCAGGGAGCTCCGCAGCACTGCCGGCCTGCCCGGGCAGGCTCCCGGGGCCCCTCGGGGCTGCGCTGGGCTCTCGGAGGCGAGAAACTGGGCAGGGAAGCAGGCAGCAGCCGTCCCGGCCTTGCCACAGGCAAGGAGGAGCGGGTGAAGCCGAGGCGCGCAACGCCCATCGTGACAAGCGTGGGAGGGCAGCGCGGGTGCAGGGCTCGGGCTCCCTGGGCCTCTGGGGAAGCGCGGGGGGTCTCGGGCTCCCTCTCCCCCCGGCAGAGCCAGGAGCAGCGGCTGCAGCAGGGGCTGACGCCAGCGAGACCCGCTGCAGCTGCACACGCGTTGTCCTCGGCACGATGAGTCCGGCTCAGCCGGGCTGGAGGTCCTGCCGCTGCCCGGGGGCTTCGGGAAGCCCTACGGGACCGGGCTGCCGGAGCCAGCGGCACCAGGGTGGCCGTGCCTCCGCGGCGGCGGTGACAGCTCGGGGGACGGAGCCAGGACAGGGCGGCTCCGGAGGGAGCGCGGCCGCGCTGCCGCACCTTGAGCTTTCGCCCCCGGCCGCCCCGAGCGCCGAGGCTGTTCCGCCTCCGCAGCGGGCGTTGAGCAACAAGGCAAACAGGAGACCAGGGAAGATCGTAATCATGTTTTTATTTGTCATGATCCCACTGTCCAACTAATTGACTAGTTGCAAGTGACCCACAAAAAATGGACTGAAGATTTACTGAAACTTTTTTAGTCCAACATAAATGAGGAAGAAAAAAATACTTCTGACATTTCCAAAAAACAGAAATAATAGCAAAGTATATTAATATACATTCAACATATACTGCGCGTATTGATTACTACAATACAAAGCAATGATAAAAAAAGTGTGATACTGCGAAATGGCACGGTTAAGCGAGTCCCTGCTGTTTCGGATGCTTGCTGTAGGGTGGCCGTCGACTCTCCCAGAAATACAGTGTCATGTAAACAAAAGGAAAACAAACCGAAGGTACGGAGCGAAAGGCTTTCAGTGTTCCCCGCTCAGGCCCCGCCTGGCTCCCCGCGCCCCCCCGAGCCCGCGGTCGCCGGGTGAGGAAAGGCAAGGGGCTGCGGCGCCCCGGCAAAGCCGCGCGGCACCGGGACGCCGGCAGTTGCGCCGGCCTGGGCGCCGCCGCTCGGCAGCTGCAGTTGCAGTGTGTCTCTCCTCTCCGGTTTTGGGATGGCGGAGCGGGTTAGCGTTGCTTTCCCGGGGCAGGGGAGGAGGGGGAGGCCGGGAAGAGGCAGGGGGACGGATAGCAAAGTCACCTCTGCCGTGCTGGTTTCACACTTCCTTCTGTGCAAATTCAGGAGGGCTGGGTCGATTTTTCCTTTTTTAAAAAATATTCCAGAAAAGTGTCAGTACGAAGAATTTGAGCTGTAGCTTGTAAAGTCCCAAAGGCAACGATGACACCAAGCGCTCCCGAGCCCCGGCTGGGGGGCGGCTTCACGCTCTACCCGTCAAGGAGAGGATGGAAAGAAGGACAAAGAAGAGATCTATGCACGTCTGAACTGTATAAAGGAGAATACCACTGTCGCCACTGGCACGAGAGAGAAAACCAGTCACAAGTACAATGTCATCAAAAGAAATAAAATACTTTGAACAAAAGGTGCAAGTCACAATTCATATAGAACAGAATCTAGTTAAAAATTTCTCTCAAACAGAAATTCCTTTTGCCTTTTATNAAGCTTGTGCTGCAGCCCAAGAAATCGCTCCCCGGCGCGGGCGATGTGGCGCGTGGAGTTCAAGGATCGCGCGCGCGGGCCAGCGCCGAGGAGCGCCGGCTTGGCAGGGGCGGCGAGCAAACAGGAGCTCCCTGCGGGACGCAGCTTGCCGGCCAAGGAGCCTGTTTACGCTCGCGGTGACCCAGATTCCTGCTGGCTGCTGCGGCCTCGCCGGGGCCTCTCGGCAGCCCCCCGGGATTGGCCGGCAGCCCAGGGACGAGGTTTATACCCGCAGGGATTTGGCCCGCCGTGCCCAGACCCCTCGTCCTCCGCTTGCCACCACTGTGGGTCTCTGTCCCATCCTTCCCTGGGCCGGTGAGACCCACGCTGCTCACATCACCCCCTTTTCCCAGAGCGTCCCCCACGCGCGCTCACGCCAGCCCTTGCTGGGGACCTGGGCAGCAAAGCAAAGGCTCAGCCTGGAGCAGACACCAGCCTGGCCACAGCACCCAGCCACGGCCACCCCAAAACCCCCCCTCAGCCCAAAGCCACCCTGCAGCCAAACCGAGGTGCCACCCCGTCCCACTGCCACCAGCCTGGGGACCCGCAGGAACCGAGCGCATGGGCTTAACCCCGGGGGAAGCCGCCTGCCGAGAGGGGACGGGGGATGGGGGGGGGGGGGAGAGGGGGCAGGTCCCCCAGGCAGCAGGAGGGGCTGCGTAACGCCCCGGGGACGCTGCCCGCTGGGACAGGGGAGCGATGCTCCCTGCTTCCCAGCAGCTCTGGCTCTCTGCGGCCCCCAGCCCAGGCTGGCTCGCTGGGCGCTGCGTCGGCATCCCCCTCCCCTGCGGTGCTGCAGCGTGCGGGAGGCACAGCTCCCTTCCCTCGCCTCTCCTCCCCAGCCTCCAGCCTCGGTTCTTCCCCCCCGGAGAAACTCGGGGAAGCCCGGCTTTGGAAGGACACGCTTGATAACAGGGCTTTGCTCTGCAAGGCCGCGTCTCTGCCCGCAGAGGGACAGGGAAGGATGCAGCTGACACGGCTGCTTCTCCCGAGGGGGTAGCGCGGGGCGGGCAGGGAGCTCCGCAGCACTGCCGGCCTGCCCGGGCAGGCTCCCGGGGCCCCTCGGGGCTGCGCTGGGCTCTCGGAGGCGAGAAACTGGGCAGGGAAGCAGGCAGCAGCCGTCCCGGCCTTGCCACAGGCAAGGAGGAGCGGGTGAAGCCGAGGCGCGCAACGCCCATCGTGACAAGCGTGGGAGGGCAGCGCGGGTGCAGGGCTCGGGCTCCCTGGGCCTCTGGGGAAGCGCGGGGGGTCTCGGGCTCCCTCTCCCCCCGGCAGAGCCAGGAGCAGCGGCTGCAGCAGGGGCTGACGCCAGCGAGACCCGCTGCAGCTGCACACGCGTTGTCCTCGGCACGATGAGTCCGGCTCAGCCGGGCTGGAGGTCCTGCCGCTGCCCGGGGGCTTCGGGAAGCCCTACGGGACCGGGCTGCCGGAGCCAGCGGCACCAGGGCGGCCGTGCCTCCGCGGCGGCGGTGACAGCTCGGGGGACGGAGCCAGGACAGGGCGGCTCCGGAGGGAGCGCGGCCGCGCTGCCGCACCTTGAGCTTTCGCCCCCGGCCGCCCCGAGCGCCGAGGCTGTTCCGCCTCCGCAGCGGGCGTTGAGCAACAAGGCAAACAGGAGACCAGGGAAGATCGTAATCATGTTTTTATTTGTCATGATCCCACTGTCCAACTAATTGACTAGTTGCAAGTGACCCACAAAAAATGGACTGAAGATTTACTGAAACTTTTTTAGTCCAACATAAATGAGGAAGAAAAAAATACTTCTGACATTTCCAAAAAACAGAAATAATAGCAAAGTATATTAATATACATTCAACATATACTGCGCGTATTGATTACTACAATACAAAGCAATGATAAAAAAAGTGTGATACTGCGAAATGGCACGGTTAAGCGAGTCCCTGCTGTTTCGGATGCTTGCTGTAGGGTGGCCGTCGACTCTCCCAGAAATACAGTGTCATGTAAACAAAAGGAAAACAAACCGAAGGTACGGAGCGAAAGGCTTTCAGTGTTCCCCGCTCAGGCCCCGCCTGGCTCCCCGCGCCCCCCCGAGCCCGCGGTCGCCGGGTGAGGAAAGGCAAGGGGCTGCGGCGCCCCGGCAAAGCCGCGCGGCACCGGGACGCCGGCAGTTGCGCCGGCCTGGGCGCCGCCGCTCGGCAGCTGCAGTTGCAGTGTGTCTCTCCTCTCCGGTTTTGGGATGGCGGAGCGGGTTAGCGTTGCTTTCCCGGGGCAGGGGAGGAGGGGGAGGCCGGGAAGAGGCAGGGGGACGGATAGCAAAGTCACCTCTGCCGTGCTGGTTTCACACTTCCTTCTGTGCAAATTCAGGAGGGCTGGGTCGATTTTTCCTTTTTTAAAAAATATTCCAGAAAAGTGTCAGTACGAAGAATTTGAGCTGTAGCTTGTAAAGTCCCAAAGGCAACGATGACACCAAGCGCTCCCGAGCCCCGGCTGGGGGGCGGCTTCACGCTCTACCCGTCAAGGAGAGGATGGAAAGAAGGACAAAGAAGAGATCTATGCACGTCTGAACTGTATAAAGGAGAATACCACTGTCGCCACTGGCACGAGAGAGAAAACCAGTCACAAGTACAATGTCATCAAAAGAAATAAAATACTTTGAACAAAAGGTGCAAGTCACAATTCATATAGAACAGAATCTAGTTAAAAATTTCTCTCAAACAGAAATTCCTTTTGCCTTTTATTAATAACAATAATAATAAAACAACATTTACCAAAAAACAATCCCTACGTGATCAGGAGGAGAAGCTAAGAAAACAAAGAAAAATCTGTCTTCCCTACATTAAGCCAGGAAAAAGAAAAACAACCCCAGTCGTATGCGGATTTGAAAAGAAAAGGTTAGGGGGCGGGGAGGAGGTGATCCTTTCAGCACACCGACAGACGGAGAGAAGGACCAGAAGCAGACGAAGATGAGACAAGAAGCGTATTGCACCAGGGGCGGGTGCTCCCCGCCGGCCGGCCGGAGCCCCGGGGGGGACGCGCGACCTGCTGCCGGGGCACGGGCAGGGCCGCGGCCGGGCTGGCACCGTCCTCGCCCCCCGCCAGCGCTGCCAGGCTGGGCCCCTCCCCAGCGCCAAGGGCCGGAGCGTGCAGGGCAGCACGGCCTCCGGACCCCATCGGACCCCCGCGCCGCTCCCCGCCAGGGCGGGCGCCAGGGCGGCGTCGGGCCCATCCGCGGGCCGTGCCGAGAGCCGGAGTGGCCCCCCGGGGTCGGTAAAAGCCCTCCAAACCAGACTCAGTGCTCAGGCTCCGTGAACCCTCTGCCGCCGTGTAGGACTCAGGTTCTCTGGTTATTTCTGTGACAGCTGGAGTTACAGGCAAATATGGCAAAAATGAAAGAAACCAAAGGAACAACACACTGGATGAACTGATGATGAGGAAAGGGGCCATGGTATTCCAGTTAGTCAGAAATACTACGGCAATTTGGCGCAATGCTGCTAGATACTGTTGGTTTAAAATGGACCTTTTCGTTTCAAAGCTGGACGTAAAACCTGCAGGAGAGAGAAGAAGCAGAGGCGTTAGGAGACACCAGAGGACGGCAGTGCCGCTTCCGCAGCCCTCCACCGCATTCCCAGTCCGGACCCGCAAGCGACGCCGCAGGAGGGAGACCCCCCCGATGCAAGGGGGCTCTGGGAGAGCAGCGAGGGCCTGGAAGGAGGGGTGCTGCCCCCGAGCGAACAGGGGGGATGCAGCCAGCCACCAGTGCGGAAGCTGGGAGCTGATGGTCTCTCCCTCGCCTCCCCCCTCGGAGCAGGGGACAAGGAAGGAGACGCAGGCGAAAGTCAGGCCAACGGGCCTTTGGGTCCGCCACCGAGGCAACCTGCGGCGCGCGGCCGGGAAGAGAAGGACGCTCGAATACTCACTCCCTCCTGGTTACACCCCTGCCTGCTCCATCCCAAAGGGCACCTCCGGGTGCTTGTAGCTCAGTAGGACGTCGGTAATACATGTCGATGGGTAACAGGAGGTGTTTAGATGCTGGTTGCCATCACCTAGGTTGGGATGCTCTTGACCTTCCAAACTCCCCCCGCATTCTGTGAGGTCAGAGAACAACATCAGAGTCTGCACAAGGAGCACTGAGGAGTTTCAGCTCCAGCGTGGAGATCTGGCCACGGCCTAACAGGTCACAGCACAGGCGGAGCTGCCCCGTGTTTCTCCGGGAAGGTCTCCTAGATCACTGCTCCCACCAGCCCGGGCTCCGACCGACAGCAGCACCCAAGGAGCTGCCCCCCATCAGCACGCGCTCCCCCGCAGCCCGGGCACCCCCCGCTCCCTGCAGGCCCTGCTCGCTTGGAGGAGAGGTGGCTTTGCAGCGCAGACTGCGAGCCGGTCCTCTCAGTTCCTGGCCCGGACCCCGAACAGCACCCCACGGCCTCCGTGCCACGGCTCTGCGCCTCGGCCAGGTCCTTACCCTCGCTCTCCCTCTCGCGCAGCTGCTGACTGGCCATCAGCGACGACTGGCTGAGGACGGCGTCAGACATCCGAGCAGAGCTTAGTGCTTTTCCTGCCATTAAACTCATTCCAGGCAAGTTATCTAACTGCACCTGCGGAGACAGCAGGACACAAGTCAAAGGGGGCTCGGGACGAGGCACCCTGCTGCTCCCCCGGCTCTCCGACGGGCTGCCCGGGGAGCTTCTGCAAGCCTTCAGCGAGGGTTTCTAAGTACGAGGGAAAACTGCACATCAGGTAGAGCTTAGGTGCAGCCGAGTCTTGTGTTCTTCAACACAAGAACGGACCGGACAGTCCAAGTCGCTTCCAGACCTAGAGCGAACTAACTAGGGAAGAGCCCTTCTCATTTATAGCAGCAGGGAGCTGTAGCAAAGAACGCATCAAGATTTGGGCAGGACAGCTCAGCTCCCAGCGGCCCAAAACGCCGGGGAAGTGGAGCAGCCGCTCTCCGCTGCCTGTCAAGGCCTGGGCTGCCATGGCCAGCTCGTTCAGCAGCACTCCAGAACCGAAGGCTGGGCTTGGTGGGCCTGCAAAGCCCTCCGCGG
Organism: Pelecanoides urinatrix; assembly: GCA_013400755.1. Classification (NCBI taxonomy): domain Eukaryota; kingdom Metazoa; phylum Chordata; class Aves; order Procellariiformes; family Procellariidae; genus Pelecanoides; species Pelecanoides urinatrix. The sequence goes on along the minus strand of VZTQ01002780.1, from coordinate 445,168 downwards.
CCAGAGCCAGGCCTGGGGCAGCCCAGACGGCTTCATCAGAGGGACCTGGGGGGAAAAAGAAGAGATGCCATGGCTACAGCAGCCAGCCCTGGGGCAAACCACGAAGGAGGAGCACTTCCATATTGGTCTCTGCTAAAATGTTTTCGGTATTAAGCGAACAGGACGTACTAACCGAAGCATCCCCACGGCTTTTCATTCCCAGCAGCCCCGCAGAGCGGGGCGCTGCCTTTCCCGTATGACACCTCGTACATGACCCACACCCGTCAAGGACGCTCTGCACGGCCTCCAGCCCTGCCGGCAAAGGCGTCTTCAAACCTACGTAGGCATCATCGCTGTTCTGAATGGTGTGATGTCTCTGCAGGGTCCTGGGCCGCGGGTGCTCGCTGGAGGCGGGTCGCACAGGGTAGCCCAGTCCGTTGTGGTCGGGCACCTGCATCGCTTGGCCGGGGGAACTCCTGTCCATACAGTTCCCTACGATGGACTCTTGAAAACCAGAGAGGACAGAAAAACGACAGGTTAGAACAAGGAACCTGCAGCTCCCGGCGACGCGCGCCACCGCAAAACTGTGGGTCTGAGACGGGACGGCAGGAACAAACACTCATCCTGCTGTGTGTGCTGGCCGGGTGGAAAGGGACCCCCGGGTGCTCTTGTTGAAGCGATGCAGCACCAGGGCCCCCCCAGATAGCACTCGGGCAGGCTTCTCCCTCCAGCATTGAGATCCCAAAGGATCTCAGTGCTAGCTGCCTCCTATCAGGTCTACAAAAGCAGCCTAAAATTGGAGGGACAGGGGCGGGAGCACCACAGCACAGGAACCAGACCCCTTCTGACTGCCTCCTGGCACTGCCGCCTTCCCCTCGAGCCCAAACTCACCCTCCTCCCTGCGTTGCCCACATCATGACACCAGAGCCAAGGGAGAAGCGTCGCCCCAGCCTCCAACACGGGATGTTCTAGCAGGGCCCCTTGGCAATTGTAAGCAACATGATCTTGCTGGAGGAGTTGGCCAGGATGTTCGCTTTTATCAGATGACTTCTCCCTGTCCTCCTACAATCTGGCTGTAGGAGTATATGATTGTTCTGCTTGGCAAAGTCCATCTGCACTGCAAGCTCTTATGACCGAGGGTAAAGGCTACATTCCTATCAAGCAAAACCTCTCGTCATCAAGTACATGATGTTTTGAATAAAGTCCTGAGGTATGGAGAAGCGTATCATCGGGTCCGATGCATGTAAACAGCTCGCTCTCAGCAAGTAGTCCTGCGGAGCACAAACATGCGACGTGGCCACGAGCACTAGGGAGCTGCCCTGAAATGACACAGCTGCAGGTAGATCCCCCGCTCAGAGCTATCGGCTTTCACGGGGCTTGGGCCAGCGGGAAGCCATCTCCTGCTGTGCCGGGACATCACGCCTCCTGGCTGGGGCTGCAACCGCCAGATGCCGGAAAGATGCTCCCCAGAGAGACCTGTCCGTAAAGTTACCCGGATCCGAACGAGACCCCATCCCAGGCACAGTCTGCCACCCGAGCTCCCCGCGCCGCTCCCGGGCACGCGAGCGCGGCTCGCACACCGCTCCCAGCGCCCTTCCTCCCTCAGAGACACGGCGGTCCTGCAGGAACCCCGTCCCGGGGCAGTCGGCGATGCAGCCGGCCTCCCCCTTCCTTTGCACAACCATGGGGTTACGTGCGGTTAACGCTCAGCTTTCCCGGAAAAGCGAGAGGGAAAACATGAGGTAACAGATGTTGGCGGAGCAGTGCCACCCACACGCTGCTCGGGACGCCGCTCCAACTGTGGGAACGGTTGTTCGGGCCGGCAGCCTGCTTCTCCAGCTCCGCAAACAGCCCCGGTGCAGGAGCGCTCCCGCAGCCAGGCCCGGCAGCGAGCCCCCGGCACCGGCCCCTGCGCTGCAGGTGACGGGGCACGGCGGGACGAGTCCCCCCCGCCTGGAACAGCCCTGGCCCACAAGACAACCCCAGGCTTCCCGCTGCGGCACAGCACCTCTGGGGGTGCAGCCCAGGCCGCGGGGGCAGGACGGCCTGAATTCAGGCTCCTTTCCTCGCTCCAGCAGCAGGAAAGCCTTCCATCCCCACAGGCAGAGGGGACGGGGCTCCTGCGCCAGGCAGCCTTTGTGTCGGCGCGGCATGTGACGCTGGCACCGCGGGCAGGGCCGCCGCCGCCAGCTCAGCTCCTTCGGTGCCGAGGCGAGGCAGGTTTCCCATGGGCAGCATTCCCAGCCCTGTGCAGGCTAGGCTGGAGCAAAACTGGAGCAGAGCTGTTCAAAGGCGGTTTAGTCACATCCTAAACACAGATTTGGTCGACGCTCTCACAGTCTCCGGCTGCCATCCCCAGCAGATGCTCAACAGACAAGCCAGGGCTTTTAGATCAGGGTCAACGCGCTGCCTTGGAAGGCACAAAGACTCCCAAGCCACTGCGAAGTTACACCCCGCTCGAGGGAAAACACACTTGGTGAGCTGGGGCCAAAGAGAAGACGCCCCTGTCTCAAGAGAAGCTGCGGCCGGGTAAGACAGTATAGGGAAAGGCCAGGGACGTGGCCGAGCCGTCAGCACCAGCGCTCGGGGAGAGGAGCCACGCTCGGCTGGGGCGAGTCTCCCCGGTCACCCCTCGGTGCCGGCGCACGGCACGCTTGGGAAGTCATGCGTGACACGCCGGAGCCGCGCANGCCGGCGCACGGCACGCTTGGGAACGCCGGAGCCGCGCGACGTGCGAGCCAGCGGCATGATTTGCAGGATTTAACTGTAGGTAAGGGTACCTAGGCTGCTTAGATGTCAACTCTGCCTGGAACCAAAGCAGCGCAGGCCTGATTCCAAGTGGGTTATTGAAGCCAGGAGGAAAGCAGTGCGAGCGGTTGCATCTCAGGACATAGTTTACTACGTGAGCCCTCCAAACAGCCCTGTCAGAAAGGCTTACACAATACTATTTGTAAACATTTACTTGCTTTTACTCATTTACGAAGTCTTGTAGTCTAAAGTCCTTTTCCCTTGTGTAACCGGTTCTAGCACCACCAGTACGGGGGCAGAAATTTAGCTTCTGACTTCATTAAATCTTGTTGTTCATCTAACGGTCTACGGTATTAAGATGCAAACTCATGATTCGGTGCAAAGCGCACCTCCAGAGCTTCCAACCTCCGCTTAACCCGGGGCGGTTCTCCCCTTCCGTGCTTCAAGCACCGCAGGGAAACTGAGGTCCGAGAGCAAACCCATGGGTAATCCAAAACTGAAGAAAAAGCCGTGCCTCGTCCTACCCCCTGCCTGCGCTCTGGGGGGCCGGGGCTTGGCATGCCCGCTCTGCCCTCCCAGCCAGCCTGTTCCAACCCAGTACTTTCCCAACAAACCCACGCTGTGTCCCCAAACAAAGCCGAGCCTCCTGTGCCCTGGACGCTGCTCCTCTGCAATAAGGTCCTCTGTGCCAAGGGCAAGCTGATGGCTTCAGACCAGCACAACTCAGTCCTGCAGTGAATACTGATCCACCCAGCTCAGCCCGGAAAGCCTCTCTGAGCCCTCTTAGCAAGGGGCTAGGATGGCGTTTTTCATACAGAGAAGGCCTGTAATTACAGCTCGGGCAGGAATTTCTCTTACAGCGCACCGCTGCCAAGGCAGCCACCAAGGAGCAAAGGCGCAACGGCTTCCAACTAGCAGAAAAGGTCTTCAGACGCTAACGGCAAGTTTAAACTCACTCTCTTCAGAACCAACCCCTTCTAGTTCAAGCAGGGCTCGAGTCTCGCTGCTGCTTCCCAAAGCGCCAGAGGAGCTGCTGCAAGGCGGCCTTAGCCGCGAGACGTTTACCACCACTCCTACTGCGCGCGTTTGTGGAAGCCTTTGCAGTGCCAGGCCTCGAGGGTCTGTTCTTAAGAGAAGGAACGCACCGCTGCAGCTGGGGGTACGCTCGTAACTTCACTGCCTCTAGCCCGCTGCTTACACAGGACGGGGAACGTCACCGACAAGAATAAATACGTCAGCAGCACACAGCATCCCTGAAAAGATGGCAGCACTCTGGGACCCGGTCTTTACCTGCCTGCAGAAGCAGGTCAAATTCCAAAGAGAATCAGCCGGTCGGGTTCCCTTCTTATTTAACACCGTTTATTGGAGAGACTACGCCTGCAATTTACTTAAGGCCACAAAAGCCAAAAAGAACCTCGGTAATTCCGTGCTATGCGCAAGACGTCACGAAACCCCTGCCGTGCTGGAAGAGACGGCGCGCTCCGGCCGGAAGGCAAGCGGCACGCAGCCAGCACGGAAGAGCGTTTCGCCGACGCGAGCAGCAGGAAGCCTTACCTCTGCTGGGCACCTTATTCCTACTGAATCCAGCAGCGGGCTGATGTCTGTATTGATGCGTCCCCACCTCCTGCGCGTGATTAGCAGTTCCTAGCAAAGATTCTGGGTCCCCGTGCCCTCCTGCGTTTACAAGCAGAGGGGTCTCGTGGCAACCTTTGGTCAATGTGTTTGAGCTCTTAGTGTCCGGAAAGCTGTCCCTGGCGCCCTCGCACGCGCAGTCCTCCTCCATGCTCTCCGAATGGAACAGGGCTGGCTGGTGTACGTATCCGTGCGGCGGCACTGACGCAGGTACCTGCTGGAGGCATTCTTGCGCCCTGATTTTTAAGAGGTGCTGGGGGCTGTTCTGTGGGTGGTACGTGTCAGCACTCTGATAAGGCAAAGACAACGACTGGCGCTCCGAGAGGTTCTGTCCCACGCTGGTGCCCATATTCCCAGCATCCCCTTGACTCATATGCCTGAACAACTCTTGAAATTCTTGCTGCTGCTGCTGCTGCCGCCGTTTGATGAGCTGTGCAAATTCTGCCTGGGGCAGCCGCATGTCCGTGTGCCCCGTGAGCGAGTGCCGGGGGGAAAGCAGTCCCTGGAGGATGTGCGGTACCTGCTGGTGTCGGCTGTAGTCGGGAGGCGTTGGGGACAACAGTGCTTGCTGTAGTGCCGATGCGGTGTAGTGCTGCTGTTGCTGATGTGCATTTTGCGGGAAACTGGGATACTGGTCAAGCTGCGGGACTTTCAGAGCTTGCTGAGCTGGAGGGAACCCAACTCCTCCCGACGGGCTGTAGTTGCTGGGGGAAACACGAGGCTGCTCTGGGAACAGGTGGGGGTGTAAGTGCACCTGGTCGTAGTTGGCGGGGGGATACCTGCTCACGTTCAGACTGCAAAGAACAGAAAAGAACGAGTGACTGCACTGCAGCGGCTCCGGCGAGGCGTGTCGGGCTGCCTTCTCCGGTCAGGAGGCAGACAGAGCTGCTTCTGGGCAGGAGGTGCTCCCTAAGCCACGCGATGCAGCAGCCCTGCAGGCTCCCAGAGCCCTGACCTGGCTCAGGAACCGCTGCCCAGGGGCAGGGAGACTGCTCGCTGCCCGAAACCGGTGCCGCGCAGCCCCGGCCTGGCGAGGAAACCACGCCGCAGCCTCGGCCGCCTGCCCCCGCTTCCTCCTCCCTGCTCCCAAGCTCGGGGAAGCGGTGCGGGGGCGGCGGCGGCCTTACCTGTGCGACTCGGCGCTGTCGGCGCTGAGCTGCTTGGACAGCTGCCTGTGGCCGTAGGTGAGGGAGGCCATCAGGTTGGCGCGGTGCTGCATCTGGATCTGGTTGGCGCTGGGGCTGATGGGCATGCCCCGCGCGTGGGAGGACATGCCCTGCCCGGCCACAGGGGCCCCTGGCAGGAGGCTGTTGCTGACCATGTCGCCGGGCTCCTGCACTTGGATAGTGACCTGCTGAGGCTGCGACTGCTGCTGCAGGCCCAGGCACGGCAGCCCCATGGCTGGGGGAGGGGAACAGTTACCGGACTGCGGGAAGATTGTGTTGTGGGACGGCATCCCTTGGAACTGGGACTGGGAGGCGGCACCTACGAGGAACAAAGACCCTCAGCGCCGGCGCCAGCCTGCGGCAAGGCTCGGGAGCGAGATCTGCCCCGCGCGGGAGCTGCTGCTCCTCTGGGCCACGCTGGGAGTCCCAGGAGGTGTCTGGGGTGGTGAGGAGCGCTGCTCCCCACCGCTCCGTCACGCTGCGCCGGCGTGCAAAGCTCACAGCTAGAGCCCCTTGCGCAGAAAGGGAAACAAAGCGGAGTTGACGGCGATTTGCATAAACCCCAGAATATCAGCCCTTCCTCCCCACCCCCGGGAGCGATAAGTAAGGATCTTATGACAAGAAACCCCACAGCACATTCCAGCTGGCAGCTCCTCGCAAGCTCTCGATAACACCAGCCCTTGCTGCCAGATGGAGAATCTTCTACATCATCAGCAAACCGCAGGAGGACCGGGTCGCAGCGGGGAGCCGAAGCCCCCGGCCCCCCCACACACTGTTTTCCCCCGGAGGTTCGACAGGACCGTGGGGTTCTGCCAAGCGGCCCGCCCAGAGGAGCGCAGATGGCTCAGTGAAGTGCCAGCGCTTACCGTGGGGCTGGAGCACGCTGCTGCTCACGGGAGGTGGGCTGCTGTTGGGTTGCCTGAAGAGATGGTTATTAGGGTGGTTCGGGGGCGGGCTGGATGGCTGAATCCGTAACCTACGCAGGGAAACAAGCACCTTTTCATCATGCCTGCGCCTCACTAAGACGCCTTCTCAACTGTGAGAGCTGACGCCAAATGCGGCGTTTCTCTTGTTTCAAATAAACACCATAAAGCCCTCGTTTGGGATCCCAAGCTCTTTACAGCTCGGCTTCTCTTCTGAGAGCCACCTGACCTGCCTAACTCTCAGAGGGACTGAGCACGACCCGGTGGCTACAACAGAAACCCAGGGACAAGGACATTGCAGGCTCACCTCCTGACTCACTGTGGCCGGTGGGAAACCTTCCTTCCTCCTTTCCGTAATTGAGCCTGCCTCATCTACAAGTCAGGGTGCTGAAGCTGAGGACCGTTACCTAACCAAAAGCCTGAAAAGCTGCGAGACATCCAGCAGCAGCTCTGAGTAGAAAGCACGAGAGAAACCAGCTACTGAAGGGAACGCATTTTCAAGCCGGTCAAAAGGCAGAGCTGTCCATCATCCGTTCAAAGCAGATTTGTGCCTTTGAATCATGTTTCTCTGCTTCTAAAAGTCCTTCAGACAGAATCCAGCTAAAAGGACCAGGCACATTCACCTGGGAGCTGGCTATGCCATTCTAACTTTATACGCTTCCAACTCGGCGCCGGACTCTAAGGGCGTTAGCTCATCCCTGGGCTTAAGAGTAAAACCCATTCCCCAGAGCTTTACTGAAGCAATTTCTTTACCTCTGAAGCTGGTGAGTGAGCAGAGCTGGCTGGTTTTCACATGGAGCTTGCAAGGGTGGAGATGGCTGGGGTGGCCGGATACAGTCCTGAACCAGGCACCAGAAGAAGACAAGAAGTGTTTGCAATCAGTAATTGCAGTCTCAATTAGTAAATTTAGAAAACACTGATTGGTGAAATAGAACATATCCAGATTCACCGAATACTCGATCCCTGAATGCAGCTCTGGCTGTTGCAGCAGCTGCGCAAACATCACTGCTGAAGTCTTTCAGGCTTGCTTCTCATTACAGCAAGCCGAGCAATCTACCCTCCTCAATCCCACCGGGAACCGCTGCGTAGTTGTTTCTGCAGCAATGCAGGAAAACACAGCTAAGACTTCAGAAGGTCTGGCTCAGGCTCCAGTACCTGAATCTGCTGATGAAGAATCTGATGGTGCTGCTCCTGCTGGTACAACATGTGCTGCTGCTGTGTCTTCTCCAGCGTCCTCTCGTCCATGTGCCCACCATACATCTTCTGAAGCTGCTCGCACTCCTGCAATGAATCCCACACACCCTCTAAGCGACCTTTTTGTGCACACTTGCTGTGCAAAAAGGCACTGCCTGCAGCCTACCCGTCTGAAAAAGCCAGTAAAGAAAGCCTAATCCATTTAATTTGCTAGAACCAGGTGTGTAATAACATGGCTAGCTCAAGCCTTAGACAACACAAAAGAAACGGATGCACGTGACACCAAGCTGGTACCATCGCGTTCCCGTAAAAATGCAAGCACAAAGCTCTAGTAATGATAACTTCAAGGTGAAAAGAGCATCTCGTATTTCTACCGAGTTGCAAGGTGAAAGTCCTGTCCTGGGGCCAAATCCCACTCAAGCCCTTGCTAAGACGTGCGCTGGCTGCGTAGGGAACAGCGTACAATACGCTCCAAACTCCGGCGGTAGGAACTGCCCTTTTCCCGGGACACCCTGGAACAGCCCCAACGCCCTGGAGAGCGGCAGCCGCAGTCTGACAGTGCCGGTGGGACCCGCGAGGGCAGGCGGAACAGCCCACTGGTGGGCACAGCACGTGGTTTGCTCCCCAGAAAGAGGGGGGTGGAAGCCCCTAGTGTTCCCAGCTTGCAGGTGATCAGCACGTACATTTAGAGGACGCTCAGCAGGGTTGCTGTGGATATACAGAGCGGAACAGCTCCTTGGCTGGAAAGCCACTGCGTGTCCACAGCCATTAGCGGTACAGATTTCACCCTTTGCTTCCTGAAGCGGCAAGGCTGAGACAACAAAAAGCCCTCGCAGAGGCTCTTTCGAGGCTCCCCACCCCTCTCTTTTACCTGCTGAAGCTGTTTGATGCTGCTGTTATTGCCCATCTTCTCCAGGTGGGCTTTGAAAGCCTGGATGCTGGCAGCACCATCAGAGAAGCGCCGAACCGGGGAGAAGCGTTCGGTGGGGAGGTGCAGAGTATTTGAGTCCTTGTAAATAGAACTGAACACATGGGGAAGTGGGTTAGTGATACCAGCTAAAAAACAAACTCCGGTACAGAGACAATTAATTTACACCAGCCATGCCAAGTTCTACCTGCCCACTGACCCAGAATAAATCACCGTTTAGATCAAAAAATAAAGTGCCATCACCACCGTGAACAGGATTACCAAGCACCCTCGGTGCCTGGGCAGATAAATGTGTTTTAAGGTTGGAGATGACTCCGCCACAAACCGGAGTCCAGATGGGCAGCAACTCATTGTCCATCCAATCAGGTGCATCTACCCCTCAGATGGAAAAGGTTTACAGAAACCATTCAGCATCCTAAAAACGTAAATTCACCTCTTCAGTAGCCACTTCCGGAGCCCTCCAGCTCCCCAGGGCCCCTGACTACATCTGAAGCCTGCGGGAAATAGGAGTGGCACATGGAGAAAGGAGCCCAATGTGTTCCGCAGCCTCTGAGGAGGAAGGGGGGCCGGCGTCCACGCTTAGAGGTGCACTGAATTAAAAAAAGAGGGCAGGAACGTAACCTGCACAGTAGGGGAAATCTTTCTAATGCGTTAACCAAGCTGTCACTTCACATCCAGTCTCCCAGTTGCCTGGATGCTTGGCACTGGGCAATCAGAATGGGTACGTTTGAAAAGCAGACACAGCCAGTATCGAGACAATGTGCCCAGGGAACTACAAGCACTTTCCCTTCACAATACTGTTTCTTCTTCACCATCAGAGGGAGCCAGATTTTTTTTCAGGAGCTGTCTTCTTCCAAAGATGGGGCTCCCCATTGTCCAAGTCAAGCACTAAGCTCCTGTCCTGCCACTGGGTGCAACCTGCATTACCGTTAGCAAGGCTACCTGTCCACACACACGTCACAGTGTGCCTTATGACAAACAGAGCCAGGTTTCTCTGCCTGTCCTGACGGTTTCTGTGCAAATGCAGTCTATAAAACCCAGCAAACAGTACTTAATGGTACAGGCTCCAACTGTGGCCCTTGGCTGTGGAGATGTGGTCTTTAGAGCGCCTCTGACATCCTGGCACCAAACCCAACAGGAGCCCATCTGGCTGCACACTGGTGTGGTCCTGAACTGCATCAGCGCAGGCGCGTTACTGCCGTGGCCAGTCTGAACATGGCTCTTTACTGAGGCCTCTTCCAAGAAGTGAAGCTATTTCTCCTGGAGAAGCTCCCCCTTATCAGAAGGTGACTGGACCATTTCCAGCACGCTGGGTTCAGCTGGTCTGAACTTAGCGGGATGTACTTCAGTTGCTACAGACGACACACAACTTTCTTCCAAGGACAGAGCTGTGCCCCTGCTTTTTGATGCCATCCCATCCATTATCCCGATTGATTTGGTCTCCTGTTGTATTGATGGAAAGCAGAAGCTACAGATAAAACTACGCTGAGGCTCCCAAACCCACGTAGCCAAGGCAGAACAATTGCACTGCCTCGTACAATTGTTGTCCTTCAATTCTGCTTTCAGATTCTAAGTTATCGTGACCAAAACCGGGTGCTACGTAAGAAGATGGCTTAAAATATGTTAAGTGCTAAAATAAAACCCATCTGCTATTCAATAACTGAGCTCTATTTATGTGATAAGACAAGACTGCTAGTGGTTTCTGTGCCATATGTGTCTGGGACACAACATGGGGCAATCTGTTTAGGCCACGGTCAGATGAAGTTTCCATGATTTCGCAGGTAAAACATGAGGCAGGCTCACAGCGCGTTACGACACCGAGGATGGAATGAGCAGAAACCACCCTGTTCATGATGCAACAGCCTCAGGACTCCAAAGCCAAGAGCCAGAGGTGACACCAACGTATTTACAGGCTAAGTGTGTTTTAACAGTCTTGTAAAAAACCAATTCCTGCAGTGCGTGAGTGACCCAGCTTACCTTTGCGATTTGAAGCAATCCTTAAAGCAGGACACAGCACATTCTGGTTGTTTTGCACGCTGCACTCTTCCTATCAAGCTGTGACCCTAGAAATCGTTCCCCTCCTGCTCCTCCCATCCCCCCAGCTCCTCTGTGAGGGAGTAACTTCAGGGTATAGAGGTGCTTATCTTGGTTTTCCGGAGTTCCAGCGTGGCACTAGCACTGCCTCAGTCTGCTCAGAGTTCACCTGTCTCTGCTGATTACATCAGTGCTCAGCTCAGCAGGTATCTGGCTACAATAAAAAGCGCTTTGTCAAGCTTGCCAGGGTGAGCTGGCTGAAAGATGGAAGGCGGGCACCAATCCGGCCTGGTAGGCGACTGCTTTCTCAACAGTCGAGACCATCAGGCAGCAAACTCTGCAGTTTGCAGCCGGTTTGCACTCTCAGCACTGAGAGGTTCAGAGCGCCGGTTCTTAAGCTCCCTCTGTGGCATTAGCATCTCCGGTTTGCTGCTGTGGCAAGGCCTCTGTGTGTCAAATTAACACCTCTCTCATCAGGAGCGCCCCACCCACACATTTTGAGTGTTTAGATCCAATCTGCAGAGGTCCCCTCTTTCCCAGACATTGTGATTTTTGCTTCCCACCCCAGCTTCCTTTCCCCACATCACTCCCATCAGGGGTTCAGATCAGAAATAAAATGACTCTTGAGGAGCTTTGCAAAGAGACTTTGCAGTCAAAACACACAACTCTGGTGCAGAACAGTGAGGTTCTTAAGCTCTGGCGTAGATGACTCTCGGTGCAGTCTTTTGCCTGCATCTGCCTCCAAAAAAGTTCTGTAGAAAATCTGCCATCTACCGCTAGCTTGACACCTACCATTACAACAGAGAAAAGCTTTCTTCTAAAATGAATAGCTTATTCCCAACCCTTATGTGACGGCAGCCATTCTGGCACATCATCTCCAGCCACAAAAACGGGACTGGAGGGGAAGAGCCAGCCGATTCCTGCCCCTGCGTTGCTCGTCTCTGCGGGCACGGAGCCCGCGCAGACCTCCAGCGTCCCCAGGGGGGTCAAACACCCTCTGCTCCGTGGGTCTGCTCTTTGTACTTGTTCCTCCTCCTCACCCCTCCCTGCCAAGCGGGATGTCCTCAGTGCTCCATTCCGGACGACATCTGAGCAGGTTTCCTGGCGCAAAGCTGCCCGAACGGCCGGTGCCATTACTCACCGGTGCTGATCGGGTACCAGGTGTGGAGCCCAAGCCCGGGGTCGGAAGGACTGCTGTCCTAGCTGCCTCTGCAAGTCTGGAGGGATTTCAGCTGTAGGGTTGGTCATTGCCAGAGTGTGCCTTTTTGACCTATTTGCCAAGTATCTGCAACAAGCAGGAGCACATTTTATAAGAGACTGATGGGAGTACTCCAAAAACAGGGAGCGTTAGATAACCCAGACTAAATGGGAAGGAAGAATGCTTGCTGCGGTGCTCAGAACCAACCGGGGAGAAGCACGCCATGGGCACGCTGCCCGTGCCCGTCACATCCCTGGGTCTTCAGTGCTTAGGGGACAAGTGCGGTTTCAGCTGCTTGTGTGCTACTGCCAGCCTCAGAAGGAAAGAGTAGCCATTTGCTCTTCCCAGCAGGAAAGCCAGTTTCACCTCAAGGGGAATGCCGGTATATCCCTTTGGGAATACCCAGGTGACTCAACGGGGATTCACTCCGCTACAGCAGGTCTACCTCCCTCGCCCAAGGCCCCTCTGAGCCACGGGGAAGTCTGCTGCATGCACGGAGCCAAGAGACGAGTCACAGATAATCCTGGCCAGAGAACGGGCGCAGAGCGGAGCTGCCGCTCGCCTGCACCCTTGCAGGACGGCCTTTGCACTTCAGACCTACCCCGGGACGCCCCGGGCCTAACCTGAGCAGCGGCCAGCTGGTCACAGCAGGGGAAGGGTGCACGAGGGCCACCCCACCAGAGATTACGGGTGGGTAGAGCCTGCGGCTGCCTGGGGAGGAGGAGGAAGGGCGCTCGGCGGAGGCAGGGCTGGTGCCCAGCCCGGTCCGACTGCGCCATCTAGTCCCCGCTCCACTCTCCGGGGAGTCGGAAATCGCCCGGCGACGCGCAGGGCAAAGCCAGCCAGGGAAACCCAGCAGCGGGAGGGTCCCTTCCTCCGGAGCCGCAGCCCCCAGCGCGAAGGCCGGGCTCGCCTCTTACACCAGAGCACGGGGGCAGCAGCTTAAAGCCCCCTCTGCACTGGAACTAAGAGACTTCAGCTCTCCTGCAAACCCTCTAAAGACTGGGGGAGCGTGCAGGGCAAAACTAGGAGCCTCTGCTTTGGCAAGGATGTAACGAAGGGCCACGCAGCTGCGACGGCTGCTGCCCTGAACTGCTAATTACGGGCTGCAGCCACGCTCAGGGCGGCTGGGGGCATGGGGTCAGAAGAGAGAAGGAAGGAAGCACCTCCCCAGGATGCCCCGGCTGGTGACGAGCAGGGGGGGTAGCACTTCACCCACTCAAGGCCAGGTGGGATGAATGCCCACTTACCAACTCAACTATTTCTACTCTTGTGAACCAGCAGCAACGAGGGAGCTGTGGTAACTGTGACAAAGATCACTCGGGCAGCGACACCAGGGATACTAATGGAGAATCCTCTCTTTTCCCCTGCTAAGGCTCCCTGCAACTTCCACTGGTGAAGCACAGAAGAGCAGCAAGCCATGAAGCTGTTGCCTTCTCCAAACCCAGCTTCTCTTTGCTAGCTACTGAAGCCACTTAAGCAGAAGACAGCAAGTTAACAGAATGAAGAGCGCTTAGCGTTGTGGTAACTTGCCAAAGTCTGTGCCATTAGCTGTTTAAGAATCATTTGATGCAGACGGAGAAAGTTTCCCAAAGAGCTTTACAGTTGTGGTTTGCTAAGATCATTTTATTTCAGACCTCCAGGGAACAATCCAATCATGAGCTATAACAAGTGTTTCGGGTGGAAGAAAGTTTCCCAAAGCTCAAAGGAGATGGGACTGCTCCCTGGAACAGAGAGGAGACTATGCTCTGTTTTCAAGGTCAGATTAAGAAGGGCAAAAACTGCTCGCTGGTGCCTGCATACAGAGTGTTCAAAGCTGTGTTCTGAGAAGCTAAATATTTGCATCTGTCCCTGATGTTAATGCTATTTACCCTTCTCCTCTGATGACTACTGACATGTTGCAACATAAGGGGGTGGACAGCCAGTTAACACACAACCTGGATGGGGCTTTTTCTGGGCCATCTGGTGGAAGAAGAACATGTGGTATGACAGGACCAAGGGCAGCACTGTCAAGAGCAAAGGGACCTACGGGTCGAAGGAGACTTGCCTTTCAGCGGGATCTGAACATTTCAGTGGCTTGCAACCTACACAATACTGCATGGGGGTTTCAGCATGTTTCCAGCTGAGCTTTAACTTAAAGACTCAACTGAAACCTTAGGTTTTAGAATAGGAGAGGTGAAAATCTGCCCAGGTAAGATGCCCAGGCATCCCTTTGCCAAGAATCAGATTTATCTGATTTGCAGTCAGAAAGACTGTCTCCCATCTGAGGTGTTGTCAGTGGACTTTATGGGCCCTAAATTAATATGGGCCCTGAATTACAGCTTTTAATAGCTAGCTAGGCAGCACAGCTGCGTACAGTCTGTGTTCCTGAGCCCTGCTAGGGAGGACAGCACGCAGTCAGGGTACAGCAGCTTATCGGGGGCTGAAGGCAGCCCACAGTGCCCAGAGGTGAGGTGCACACCCTTCACCTGCTCAGTACCACGACTTAAGCTTCATTTCTTTCATCGTGCTCCCCTGCAGCTGGGGCAGGTCACGAGCACGTGCCTTCCCAGTACCGAGGCTCAGTGGATGAACAGCAGCTCGTGAAGCTGGAAAATACTGTGAGAGTGAGCAAAGATGAGGGTGGTGAAGAACTAGAGCATAAGGCTACACAGAAAACACAAGATGTGCTCTGCTGAAGGGCTGTGTCAGCTAAGGCAGGGCTGGAAGCAAGTTCTTTCACATCTACCAGCCTGGACTTTCTCCTAGGCTCAGGTAGGCAAAAGGAGTCTCAGCGCACACTCTGCACAATCTGTCACTGCACACACCCACCGTTCAAATCCCCCCTTCGCTTGGGAGCACTGAAAGGAGAAGAGCTGGCAAAGGCTCTGGAGTACGACCTCCTCCCACCTCAGTGTTTCTCTGCCTGCAACCAAACCCCAATCTGAATCCTTCTCCCAAGCGCAGCCCCTGAGGAAACGCTACCTCACTCGAGGTGCTGGCCTGTACAAACTGGGGGGGAATCCAGAAAACTTTCCAAATTTGAGGTAAGAAGTAGGAGCACTCCGTAACCACACCCACCACATGTAGTGCACCAGCTGGTTAGCAGAGAAGAAACTATGCAAAAAGCTACTAAGAAAATGTTAGCAAGGACATGGTTAGTGTTTTCATGGATTGAGAAAGTACAAGCATATTCCACCCGCTTCCCAGGACGTGTTTGGAGCAGACAAAGAGAACAGAAGTTTCCAGCCTGATATCTAATAATCACTTCCTTATTGGAACAGACTACTTCAAGGCCTACTGCTAAAATTGGAAGCTAGAGGTACCCGTATTTCCAGCAAGCTCACTTTAAGGCATCAGAGTTGGATGTTTACTGCACGTCTTGGTACAAAAGCTGCATTGACACCCAAGGCCACAGATGAGATCTTCCTACCTCCATCACTCAGCAGGGAGGGGTGAATCACTTAGCACTCATTTTGCAGGTTAGTGTGGATTGCATGCTGGTGCACACTAAGCAAAGGAATTTAGCGGTTTCAGAGTTTCTGGAGAACCTATGCTCAAACAGCTAACCATTTCAGGGGGAATCCAGCTTCGTAAGCACCTAGTAGTGTCAGAGGAGTAATTGCCGACAGTAATCAACACCCACAAGAACAGAGGAATGTTGAGCCTTTGCTGTGATCAACACTGTTGCCTGTGATGAGGTTGCTCGTGTTTGAATTCGGCTGTGGAACACCACAGAGTGAGCCTCTTTGAGGGTAATAAGGGCAAAGGTTAACAGACTGGGGGTTACCTCTGCACAGCCTCCTGGTCTGGCTCCCCATCGGAGCTCTCCTCGTCCACAGGGGTGACAGCTGGGACAGCCTGCAGAGAGAAGAGAAGCCATGGGTTCCAGAAGGCAGCCGGCGCGGTCCCATCCGCGCAGCGGACACCTGACCGTCCCAAACAGGCTTTCACAAGAACACGTGCCAGCTCCTCTGCAGCACCAAGGACCCCTTCCGACATTCCTTCCCCAAACAGAACTGCCTGTACGAGGTTGCTGCTTCTTTTGGTGCTACCAGGAAAATTCCGTGATACAAATGCCTCAAGGAAAACGTACATTAACGCCCACGATGGAGATCTTAGTTTTCTCTATTAGATCAGCAAAGGAGAAGAAAAGCAACCGTAAAAAAAATTCAGAACCCCTTTGTCAATTCCAAAGAGGAATGCCATCTCAGCGGCTAGCTACAGGAAAGCACAGCTACTCTCCCACAACGGGAGAGCACTCTGCCGCTCCGGAGGGGGGAACCTTTGGAAGCAGGGGGGCTCGCTCCCTGCAACGCTTCCAGAGTGCTCCTGTCTGCTCTGACCCGGAGGCAGTCACCTCTGCCTGCGGGAGGAGATTTATAAGCACACCACCAGTTCTCTTCTTTCCTTTTGCCACTTACCGGCGTCATAGTGACGAGCGGAGACGGACCTCGAGGACGTTTCAGCAGCTGCTGTGCGTGTAACTGGATGTTAGCTCCGCCGTCTGAGGCCCTCCGCCCCAGAGGGCCCATGCCATTCAGCAGCTGCAGGGTGGGGGGCTGCAGCAGGGACTGCTCCTGGGAAGCACAGACAGCGCCGTTATCAACCCCGTCCCACGTCCTGCCAGTACTGAGCACTAAGGTCACAAACCCAGACACTGGCACGAGACAAGACAAGCCTTCTGGGCGTCAGGAGAGATGAGGGACTCATCACCAGCACCTCAGAGTTGGAGTGGGGCAGAGAGAGGCAGTGTCAGTGGAAAAGTGGTGTTTAACTCCCCACTTCCCTGCACTCTGCTTTAGTTGCCAGGCGGGCTGCAGCCTGCAGCTCCGAAGCCAGGCAGCGCAGTCCTATTTCTCCCCAGCCGGTAATTAATTTCATATTGCAGTGTTCTTTCATTCTTCAGCTTTTTAAGGAACCAACTAGAATCATAGCTGAAGGGACGGCAAGAGGCTACATCCTGAAGCTTATGGAGTCCAAGGAACTGGCAAATAGCGAGAGCAAGTGCGAGCACAAACAGACACCCCCGTGCCGGTGGGGCACAGGCCGCAGCAGGGAGCACGTGCATCGGTCAGTACCTTGTACTCCAGCTGACCCGTGGGCTGCAGGTTCTGCCGAGGCAGCACGTTGTGCATGAAGTTCACATTCGGGGTCACCTGCAGGAACGGAGCCTGAGGAGTGACACGGGGGAAGCCAGGCAGGAGCTTCTGCAGATCTTCCATGACTTCCGTCCTGTGCAATCACATTTATAGACAGGTGCATTAGCAATGACGCAAAGAGAACCACCCGCAGGCACTCGGCTTCCCTCCACAAAAGGCTTCTTATTGCTCTGGAAAATGGTCACAGAGAATAGCCAAGATACTCTTTGGTTTTCATCTGTCCTTCCCCCCCCCCCCCCCCAAGTTGAGATTTGCCAGAACTAGCTCTTTGCATTAACCTCGATCACATTTATCACAAAAAACTTCAGCTAGAACATGACAGCAATGCAGCTTAGGTGAGAAATTGGCTTGCACACCAGCCAACACTGCTATAGCTTACGCAGAGCTAATCAGGAAGAGGAGAAGGAAAGAATCCCATCCTCGTCCTCAGCTGAAATATTAACCAAGTTGTGCAATGGGACTAGGACGTTTAAAAGAACGCTTTTGCTAAAGAGGTACCTTGAATTTCTTTCTCTATCTAGCAAAAATCAAGTTTGCAGAAATAGCTCCAAGCCACTCACAGCAGGAGCGGGAAACCAAAGCTTTGATAGCAGCTACGATACAGATACATGCACGCATCACCACTGGTCTGGCTAGAATGAAGCTGAGACCTGGGTCTGAGGGGCTTGCTGTCAAGTGTATTTCCCAGCCCAGACACTGCCAGTCCAAAAGGTATCAACTCTTATATACCACAGAGCCCAGAAGTCCCCTTAAGGCATTAGCCTCTCATCTGCCGATGCAGCACACAAGTAAACCTGGGGTATCTCGGAAGGACCAAAGTCACGTGCTAGGAGTAAATCTTCAAGTTCCCTTAATCCTCCGTCAGGGAGTTGAGAGTCCAACACTAACCGTGGGTCAGCTACTCCAACCGTGTGCCTTCTCATCGAAAGGTAACGGACCAGAGCTTCAGGTGATGGCTCTTCCCCTTCATCACTGTCCAAGTTCATTGTCCCGTCAGTCTGGGCGGGCAAAAGATTGGAGATGTTGAAATACAACGTGAGGACCAAGCAAAAGGCTTCAACGCAAGCCCAGGAAAACAACTTGCAGGGGTCATCAAGGGGAGTATCTCACCTCTACAATTTGGTTTTCAGGGTTGATGAGCTGGACTTGTGGCACGTTGATGCTCATGGTATTGCCTGTCTGTTCTGCCTGCTACGCAGAGAGGTCAAAATCAGAAGACATGAAGCTAGCATCTCTTACAAGCCCTTTGCAAACACTGCCGGATTAATACCAGTGCCCGGCCCTAACCACCTGGGAATAGGGAGGTTACCCTGGAGCCAGTGAGGATCTGTTTATTCTTAATTCTCAAGAGGTTGCCTCATCTCCCCTCCTGACTTCTGCTCAGGCAGGGTCAGCATCTCTTCTGCTTCCCTTATGACCTGGCCTCTCTTACAGCAACTATTAATTTCTTGGACAGCAGCACAAATTGAGGAAGAAGCATTGCACAGCAGTCCTGGTCTGCAAACTCTAGCTCCCCAGCAGTAACCCTCACATTGCCTCCTCTCCTCGGTCACTAAGCTAACACAAGACACTGTCTGAAGGGTATTCGCTAAACCCACAGCCAATGAACAAACTGTTCCTCATCTCAGGATTATGGCACCCTAAATACACATGAAGTTCTCGGACAAGGAACGTTTTGACAGGCCTGCCAGGATGAGGACCCTCACAAGCCAGTCTGAGTTTAGCAGGTAAAGGACTGGCTGGCCTTCCAGGGCTGGAAGAACGCCAGGCAAGCAGGACCTACCTGGATGTTCGCAGAGGTGGGGAAGGTCATGGTCCGCGGCATACTGGGAGATGCTGCAATGCGCAGATTCTTGTGTCTCTTCAGACGGTCGCAGAGCAGGCTGTAGATTGCACTGTAGTGATCGTAAGCGTCGGCTCTTAATGACTAAAGGAGGAAAAAGACAAAGGGATCAGTTCTTTTTGTCAAGCAATAAAATACGCTCTGTACTGTGCTGAGGTTGCTGGGTTACTAGGGGTGATAAGCAACAAGCACGGCCATTTGTTCTCCAACGGGAACAGGCAGGACATGACTGTCAGCTGCGGCGGCTTACCTGAATCGTGCGCTCCTTGTCCAGCCCCATGTCCGCCATCGCCAGCAACACATCCTCATTCAGCGGCTCCATCTGCCTCTCAGTCTTCAGGTGCTGACACTCTGCTATCAGCTGGAAGAGCAGAGACACAGACTTCAGTGCCGACATTCCCAAAGGCACACCGATGAGTCATAACGCTCTGAAGAGCCAAGGCACCAGGCTCCGGCGGCAAGCTGGCATGAGCTTTGAAGGCTGATGGCACACCAATTCAAAATCTACTGCCTTAGGCTCTCAATGCCAAGGGGGGAGATAGAAAGATACATGCAGGGGAGGAGCGACGTGGAAAGCAAGACCAGGAGACACAGAAAGCGGAAAGGCAGCACACCAGCACTCGGAACGCGAGTGCTCAAACAGCCGTAACGCGCGCTGCAGCACTGCGTGCCCGGAGCCCGGCAGGCACCATGCAGATCCCGCTCGCACCCCAGCTCGCTTCTGCTTCTCACCCTGTCAAACTCCGCATCAGCCTCCCCAAGCTTCATCCACTTGTGTTTGCAGATCTGCTCCATGGAGAGCCGCTTGCTTGGGTCCAAGACCAGCATGTGGCGGATCAGATGTTCACATTCTGCAAGGGAAGAGAGGGGCCGGGTAACCCGCGGGGAGGGACACGACTTCTGCAGGAGGCAGCCTGGCGCTGCAAGGGCGAAAGCGCTTTTTTCTTTCAAAGCGACGCACTTCTCTGGGAAGTCATACATAGCAAAAATATCGCTTCTCCTTCCGCGCTTCACACCCCTTCAGGCCCCGACGCGCCACTTTGCTGCGGACGTTTGATCTCCCCGCGCTAGGAGGGACGCGGCCCAGGCCACCCAGGCCACCCTGTGCTGTCTGGCGGAGCCCCTAGGTGGCACGCGGTCACCCTGTCCCTCCCCGCCTCGCCGGCGCCGGCCAGGGGACACGGCGGGCAAAGTATCCTCTGAACATTCCCCACTCAGCCACAGCTCGCTGGGAATGATTTCTCCATTGTGTTACGTGTGCGCTGCCAGCGTAGGGGTCTGCTGAGGCTCTCCCCCATTCGGGGTGGGATCTAAGCTTGCTTTAAAAGCACCACATGTTTATCACGCATTTTCTGCATGAAGAGAACCTCTTCCCCAAGTAATAAGGCAGGCAAGGAAGCTTTCAGCTGGGAAACTCCACGCAGTTCATGCAAAATTATTCCTTAATCTGAGAGCAGGCAACCAAGAACCTACATATGACTCGTTCTTAAGTGAAGTTGGTTTTATCTGAGAATTAATCACACTTTTCAGAAACGAGATTTATCACTCAAGCATTCAGAGGTATTTTTGCAGAAACAGGACATAGACATTCATCTCCAATGGGGCTATTTTTGGAAATTCATGTGCCATAATGCTGTAAAAAGCTTCTAATCTAAAACAGGTATCGTGAAAACTTCTATATTCGTAAACCGCTACTCCATTTTTAGCTTTCACATTTCCTAAAATTTAGGAGGAGTATATCTTTGCTAACATTTTGCTATAGTTTGCATAGTTATATACATGAAAGCTGGGATTTTAAATAAGAGTATCTCGGTTTCCAAATTCTAGATTCAGAACTCATTTTAGCTTACGTTACAAACCACCATCCAGCGGATAAGCTTCCTGGCATACCACTTCACTGGCATATAAATCAAGTGATATACTGTAATTTAAGCGCTCCAAAGAATCTGTAAGCAGAGACGCGACCCGCGCCTGCCCAGCGCTGCAGGCGCGCCGCGGTGCGCGCACCCCTTACCTGTGGACATGAAAAATGGAATGCGAAATTTCCCACTGAGCACCCTCGCCCGCAGGTTCTGCAGCGTGCTCCCGTCGAAGGGCAGAGCACCGCAGACCAGCACGTACAGCACCACACCGAGACTCTGCGTCCGAAACAAAGGTCACGTCAGCAACGTTAGAGGGAGAGATCGGGAGACTGCAGTTAATGGCGGTAAATGTCATTTAAATAGAATAAAATAAAGAAAAAGCAAATCCCAATGGAAAGGACCTTGTTGACGTCTCAGTCCCAGGCCAGCCTAATTCCTCCTTCAAACGTCAAGCCTAATTTAGACTTTCTTTGCAGCCTCAGAAGCCAAGGGTTAAAGAAGCCTACAGCCCCAGCCTGGCCGGGGCAGCCCCGC
The DNA here is from genome assembly GCA_013400755.1 of Pelecanoides urinatrix. Lineage (NCBI taxonomy): Eukaryota > Metazoa > Chordata > Aves > Procellariiformes > Procellariidae > Pelecanoides > Pelecanoides urinatrix. Next base: position 423,986 of record VZTQ01002780.1, on the reverse strand, counting down.
ACACCGCGGCAGGAGGCTCTGGGCGACCCGCGTGCCCAGACCAAACACAGCTTCAGCCGACCGAAGGCTGCTGCGACGGCGTGGCCGCTGCAAACCCAGCCATGCCACCCGTCCCTCCCGCTCCTCCGGCTTGGCTGGCAGAGCTCGGGGAGCCCCGCCAGGAGAAGAGGCAGGAGAGCAGGCAACCGAGCCGGTGTCGGAGGGCAGGGCTGCCGGGCAAAGCAGGCTTTGCGTTGCACAGCTAGTGCCACGAGGAGACCGTCCCAAGTCTCTGCGCTAACGTGCTCCCTGCAAAAACCTCCTAGAGCAAAGCTTGAAGTTGCCTCTGTCAGCTCTGCCAGATCAAGCCCTACCACAGTAAGTACTCTGCCATTCAACAGCAACGAAGTGAACCGTATTTTTGGGAAACCAAATTAAAATGCATTTCTGGGCAACTAATATGTTTGGCATCGTGCCTCCCAATAAAGAAAACATGTGACATAGTAGCCAGAATAAAATTCTGAAAGCATTTCTTCGAAAAACATTTTTTGCCGTATCATGAGACACGTACAAAGTATTCGGGAAGCAAAGCCAAACAAACAGAGCAAAAATGAGATCCAAGTAAGAGAGAAAGAGGTTCATCGCATACCCAGATGTCAACCTTTGGCCCATCGTATTCCTTTCCTTCAAAGAGCTCTGGAGCAGCATAGGGAGGACTCCCACACCAGGTTTTAAGCAGCTGACCAGGTGTGAAGATGTTACTGAACCCAAAATCTGAAAGAACAAAGAGAACTCATGAGAGGAATACAATCCACTCCAACTGTCCTATACAAATGGTATTTAAGTAATTTGCCGAGTCTAGTAAAGTCCCGTACAATCCCATAACAGATAACTGATACACAGACGTCAGAGAAACAAGAGTGCAAAAGAGGCAAGAAGAGTAAGAGCAACACCGAACCGCCTGGACAGCGTGCAACTTCTCTCCGTACTGAGACAACAGACGGCCAAGTATTAACAGCGGCACATCCACTTCATATAGTATAAACCCCACCCCGTTTAACCTGCTGCAAAATACCATGACTTAGGCCTGCTTCGCACACTACAACCATATTGCTTTTGCTTAGCAGAACACAAAGATCTTTCCAAAAGTTTGTTCTTCGCTTTTCAGCCACGTGATTTCCATGCTGGAGTCAATACACCAGCCATCAGATCAACCAGGGTTGCTGCCAGTCAGGTGGATGGTTTGGAGCGAGGCTTCCACCTTATATTCAAGAAATCTCCCACAAATCTTGTGTGTTAGTTTCCAACCCTCAGCTTCTCCGACGTCGCGTTTCACAACTTCACGAGGGCCAGGGCGGCCGCCAGCAAGGACAGAATGCAGACAAAGACAAAGAGAACGGGACATTTTGATTTTCCAGAAAGCACTGCATGAGCTGGAAACTTCAGTTATGGTGGGCAGCTCTACAAACCGAGATCATTCAAGAAGCAAATAATAAATCCCGCAAGAGAAATCTGAAGAAAGGTCTTAACCTTACGAGCAGTCAACCATCAGCTTACGTGGGCACTAATGGCATTCTCTGCTAATTAACTTGCCACCCTCTGGCACACAGCTGGGACTTGCACTGGAAACAGCGTAAAGAAATCAAAGTCTGGATTCAAGAAAAGTGAGCTTTTTCTTATAAGAAGGAATCCTCATTAACCATTTCTTTCTTTTTCAGCTCAATTAAAAAAAGCAGATATACAGTCACAGAGAGGCGTCTCCATGTCCCGTGAACAGGGTGTCCTTGGAAGCAAGCTCTACCAGCAGGCGCCGTGCTGCAAAGGTTATCTGCAAACTGCTTTGCCCGTGTTTCTGCTGGACGTGTGCTAGCAGGAGGCTGAGTGACACTAACGCACACAGACAGGGACCCACAGCAACACGGGCATTTTTCACGGCATTTGCACCAGCAGCAGATCCTCACGGCAGGCTTGTGTGAGAAATGCTGGAAAAAACAAGGATGGCAAGAAATACTCAGTTTGCAAATTCTAATTAAACCAAAAAGCATCGTGGCAAAAATATACAGTACAGTGAGGCCAGTGAGGGCCAACACCTCTGTGCAGGAGGCACAGAAAACCCCGCCGGCACTCCGCAGGCAACGCACTAACTGCTGAGTCCGTGCTCCTGCTTGCCATCGCTGCTTTCCTTACAGGATTTTTCCATGACCTTATTTCAGGTGACTCTCCTCTCCTCCTTCAAACGGCTTCTGCAGAACTCGGCAGAGCACCCAGCACAGCTGGGCACAGCTGGGCGCAGCCGGCACGGCTCCTGCTAGCTCAGCTCCAGGAGGGCACAGCCGACTGTCCTCCTTCCCGTCCCTTCGCAGGGGGCAAAATTCTCAACGCGAAGGTGGTTCATGCTCGTGAAGAAAACCTAGTGTGGCGTGTTCCTGCGGAAATACCTGGAGCACAGACAATGCTGCTCAAACCCTACCTCAAAACAGAGCACAGAGATGGTAAGTGCTCTTTAAAAGCATCACAGGATCAAAACAAGGCAGTTAAACACCCTTTGGGTTTTCACTGTTGGAGATGAAGTCATCTGAACTTCCAAAACACAAGAGCAGTCAGCCTTTGGAGGACTATTTCAGGGACATAGCACACAGCCACACAATCGCCTTTTCCATCTCTGCAAGCTTTTGAGCTGTTCTGCCTCACATTTAAAGTAGGATGTGTAACAAGTGCCTGAATTATGGCTACCAGAGCAAGCAATAAAAACTATAGCACTAAACGTATTTCCGTCTCCTAATAACAAATCATTTGTAGTCAAGTTTAGATGTAAACTCCTTCCGACTGTGCACAAACGTGCTGGAATTTTGGCACTTCACATATTTTGAGCAAATTATTCTGGGTTAGTTACTTTTATTTATCCTTGTACGTACTTGAGCGGGCTTTGCAGCACTTTGGGAACCAACCGTATTTCCAAAGCAGTGAATATCGCACCGTGCAGCCCGGCACCAGCTCCAGCTCTGCACAGGACAGAGGAACCAGCCCGCTAACGGGTCACGCCGACGAGCCCCGTTCGACGGCGGCGCGGCAAGCGAGCAGCAGCGCGTTCTGCAGCAAGGGCAGAGCTGTGCCATGCCAGCTGGCAGCCGCCGCTGCCTCTGAACAGACATGCAACAGCTGCCTCCTGCAACCTTCTCTGCTTCGTAAGAGCTGCAGGAGATTGGCTGTCTTTGAAACTTTACCCCTCTTCCACACGGGGTTGAAATTAGCCCCCGGGTTGACAGCAGAGCGAGCCCGCAGAGCCTCTCCCGGGAGAAGCGGGCTAGGAGGGCAGAGACGCCGCAAGCACGCCGGTGTTCAACCAGCAGGTCCGGGAGCTCCTGCGGTCACCCCACGCCGGCCCCCGATTTCAGGTTGGAAAACCTCTCCCCGTGGAGAGCCGCTGCTCTGCCCAGCGGCTCCGGGCTCCGGGGGAGTCGCGCCGCTCGCCTCTGCGGGGAGCTGGAGCCAGACGGCTCCGGCTTACGCGAAGCACTGCTCAAAGGCTGGAAACAGCTTCCAGAACCCACCTGTGCCGCATGAACTGAAGTCAAGGCTGGTGAAAACAGCAGGCTTTTTAAAAGCCCCCCAAAAAGTTAAGGGGGGGCTTTGAAAACCCCGAAGCAACGAACAAAAAACCAAACTACAACTTAAATAAACTTTCTTAAAAACTATGACAAGTCACCCCACTCCGAGGAGATGTATAAATCCAAATCCCCAGAGAGCAACCAGGTCTCACTCCACAAACAGATGCAGAGGGAAAAGGGCATTTTTAAAGAGCAAGGTAGAAGTCACAATGATGTGATATAGGGAAAATATTTTAAAGATACATCTCTGTGCTACAAAAAAGGGGCCCAGTCCCTCACGTTTCCTCAGAGCGGAGCTTCAGAGAGCTGGCTTTACTATCTGCACAACAGGGACTTTTATCCCCAGAAGGTGAAAGAGCGAGCAGCCTCTTGCAAACGAATGCAAAGCAATGCATAGATCAGATTCCTCTCTGAAACCATACCCCAGGAAGGCCTGGGTATTTAGCAATAATCTCAACTCCTGGCTGAACTCTCTGACTGGGAGCACAAGTGAACGTAGTGCCAGAACCTACTGACTCAGACTCTGAGAAGGTACACGAGAGGAAAAGCATCCATGGGAAAAATGAGAGCCAGGGTAACAGTGTTTGTATCTTACTGTTTATGGAAAAATAGTATAGTTGCAATCAATCAAAAAAAAACCCCAAACCCAAAAAGCACCCTTGTAGCCACCAGCGAGTGAGAACAGCAGCATTAACCCACTTCAAGACTGCTACACTATCTCGCTAAGCCTCAATTACTTAACTAATGCCGAGTGAGGGATGCAAAGCTGCGTGCGGAGGTCAGTGCTAGAAAACCGGCACTGGTGAGAGTCTGAAAAACTCCAGAAGCTGATGGAATTATGCACGTTACTAAAGGCTGAGCATATGGGTATCAGAAGAACCACAAAGCTGTAGCCCCAGTCTCAGCTCTGGGTGTTTGAGATGACACGCTGGCTCATTGCAGCCTTCAGGCTATCTGTGTTGCCGCTACTTGGCAGGTAAAAAGTGACCAGACCTACCAAGCGGAGCCTTCAGAAGACACTCGAGATATATCTATAGCTTCCGTCAGCTGAACATTAAATGCATTATTAAGAGGTTTGAGTTAGACACGGTTAACGGGTTTGGCAGTGAAGGTTTAGCTGATCCTCCACCCTGTGTAACAGGGCTTTGTGCATTTCTGTAGTATTTATTCTGGGAGGTCTGGTGTGAAAGACATCAGTTGCTATTGCTCTCTTTGCTCTTGAAACGATGGAACAGCTGGTGTCAAGTTGTAATTAAGGAGTTATAGGGACAAAACTTAATTCTTGGAAAACCCTATACCATAAACCAGCTTTTCCAGGCTACTTTTCATATCACTACTACATCTTCCTGCCAAGTAAAACACTGCCACCACCAGGGTGGGAACTATCTTCTAGAGTCCATTCTGGGAGCAGAGATTTGGAAGGAAAATAGTTTCCAACTCCCTTAGACAAAAAAAAGTTTCCACAATTTTCCGACGTTCACAGAGCTTGTCAGCACGCTCACGTCAGCATGCTCACTTCTTTAGGAAATCCAGCCGTATTCCAGCTTCTACCTGGGTTAGTTTTTAACTTTTCTTTCTTTTTATTTGCTAGGCACCCTCTCCCCCTACGCACAGATTAGATTTTACCCCGTGAACACAAGATGGCCTCAAATCACTAGTGCATCTGTTTGCATAAAAGAGATACCAGCAAGCGCTGCTTACAAAGACGTTCTGAACAGCCTTTCTCGTAGGATCTCCATCACCTGCCACCAATTCCTTCCACTGCCCCGCGCAGCAGCTACCAACAGGACTTGCTGCCGCCCTCCCTCAGCAGGGAGGCCCTTCCCCAGCTGTAGGAAACGAGCCTGACTGGCAAACCCAAGCCATTTTCCCCGGATTGTCGCTACGTTTCTGTCTGTGACTGCACACAGCGCGGTCCTGGGAAGCGCGAGCTACCAGGCTTCCAGTTGGCCGTGAAATGCCGTACAGCGCAAGGCAGCCCAGAGTCAGTTAACACAGGAAACACTACGAACCACGCGTACTTCATCAGCGATGTGTCCTTGCTCATCTTCTGCTCACAGAACAGCAAAGAGCACGTTATCATCCTTGTGCCAGGGAGGACATGGCTCATACTATTAAGCATCCGCAGAAGTTTCATAAAGTCCTTCACTCCTTTCTATTCCTTCCCTATTCCTCCTCACAAAGTGAGGATGAGAGAAACCTAAGAAATTACTAGTTATTTTACTACAAATCAAATATTAAACTCTACTCTAACACCTCCGGATGGTACAGAAGAGAACACCAATGTGACAAACAAGGCTGTTTCCTCTCTCCAAGATGGTATCAAGCTAGCAGAGTATTCCCCAACTCCCAGTATTAAAATTGCTCACAGACTGAAAAGTTTTGTAGCCCTAAGCACTTTTTCAAAAAAAAAAAAAAAAAATCAAGTTACAAACCCTCGTAAAAGCTGACAAGCTCTCCAAGGAAGTCTATTAAGAGAGGGGGCAACAAAGCGCTTTCCAAAAATGCTCTGCTATGCATTAGGCTCTAGTAGAATTAAATGGTAAGCATGAGCTCTTCCAGTTCAAAAGCCCAGGAAATGAGATGACCAGGGCAGTATTAAATCCTCTTGTTTCAATCTGTTGCTACATAATCCCACAGAGCTAAATAAAGTCAAGTCTAGCCAGCGCATCACAGAGCTCAGCAGCCAAGGCCGTCTCACGTACAAGAGGATCACAGACACGCAGGCCTGGGTTAGGTCAGCCTAGAAGCTGCCCAAGGTGCAAGCTCTCTGGAAGGGCAAAAAACCCCACTGCCCAGCAAAACGCCGGGAACAGACTGTAAGGGCCTGTTTATTTAGTAATTTCAGCTTCTCTCCCTGCAATGAATAAAATAGCCAAAGCACTGGGGCTAATTCTCTTGCTCTGTCAGACAGCATAGTGAAATGATTCCAAGAGTGCTGTTTCCCCTTCACGGCTCTTCCACAAACGCTGTCCTCCTTACTTTCCATTCTTTCTCTCTCACCTAGTCCGACCTGCTTCAAAGAAGTCCTAAACTGGCAGCAGGACTCAAAACAAGGTCAATTTTTTTAATCTTAGTCTCGCCCATTATCCAGTGTATTGGAACACTGCAGTATCTATAGCCGCATACCTGCTTACGAAGCCAAACCAGCTTTTTTTTTTTCTTTTATTTTGCGCTACTTGAAGGGAGATATAAATCTCCTGGCTACAACCTGGCAGTTTCAGCTCTGGGCAGCAGGCCACACAGAAATCCAAAGCTTCCTTTAGCTGCACTGTGCTTCCTTCTTTCTGAATACCTGGAAGCAGCCAATGCCTACATTTATTAACTTCTGAAAGCAGCTGCCTTCCTCCCACACCGCTAGTCTTAGCTCACCTGCTATTTTGATGTTAAGGTTAGCATCCAGAAGTAGATTTTCTGCCTTCAGATCTCTGTGGACTATATTACGACAGTGACAGAAGTTGACAGCAGCCACTATTTGCTTGAACTTTCTCCGGGCTTCCTTCTCGGCCATACGTCCGTGGGCCACCAAGTGATCTGTGAGGGACGAAGCGAAGAACAAAGCGGTTATTCACATCGGAGCGCAACCCAGACAGGGGCTTCTCGCGCCCCTGCAGCAAGCGGTGCAGAGGATGGAGATGGGGAACGAGGCAGCACCAGCGTGTTTTCCAGGTTCCCACAGCAGACGGGGTCACCACTGAAGCTGCCCAGAAAGGGACTCTGGCCACACCAGCCCTTACCTGGGCTGTCTCCAAGTGAAAGGCTTTAAAATTATGAACCTTCCTCTATTTCGAGGACAGCTGACGGGGCTGGCTGGAAAATCAGAACTCTTGTGAAAAGCGTAAAGGTTTTAAAATCTTTTTCTACATCAAAATAAAACTTTTTCAACCTTTTCCTTCAGTCAGATACCAAGCCTCATACCATACGACCTCGACAGTGAGAGGAGCAGGTTCGTGGCCACATGCCATCCCTCCTTCCCTCTGTTTTTTCACAGGAAATTTGTCTTTGGTCTCACAAGCCTCACCAAAGGCAACTCTTGCCGAAACCAGTGAAGTCCAGGCTAGTTAGAGACAGCCAGCTCCTCAGCTTCAGCTTGCTAGCTAAAAACCTACCAGCTGCAGAACGTGTCCAACACCATCCCCCGTCAGGGGGAGAGCCACCCGTGCCCAGAGGGGAGCGGCGCCCCGCCACGCTCCGCCGTTCACGGCGGCTCCGCTCCCGCAGCCTGCACATCCCCCTCGGACCAGGCTCCCCTGGCTTCTGGTGGCCACAGAGCGCCCCGCAAGGTACGCCCTGGCCGTGAGCCAGGCTGCACGCTCCCACAGCGCGCGAGCTCCCGTTACAAACACCGCAACTCGGCACAAAGGCACAGCTTCAGGAACAGTTTTACTTCTGCAACGCAACAAAAGACAGTCATCGCACGCGCTTCAGAACACGTGCAGGGGTTCCTGAGGCTCATAACCAGTCTCTGGGTATTTGCTACCGTTTTGGTTGCAAAAACATACTTGCAATATTCAACAATGCATTTCATTATAAAAATGGAGCTTGCCTCTACTACGGAAATCTGAGTACTCTGAAATATTTTGTTGAAAATCTATACGCTCACTCACAGGTAGCATTTGTTGCCAGCTAGGCTTTCCTTGGAAGCTAGCATGGCACACGCGGACAGAAGTCGTCTCTCTAAGAGATCACAGAGGCAGGCATACAGCAGCGATCCAACTTAAATCAATCCCCCTAAAACCCGAAAGCACCAGACTTACAGAAGCCACTCATCATACTACCCTGCAGGCAGGGATGGACAGGCAGGAAACAGGCAGTAGAAACGGCAGAGAAAGGAGGAGAAAAAGCATCCCCCTCCGCTGAAGCACTGGCAGAACGGGCAACAAAACTCTGCCAGGAAAAATGTAAAAGTCAAAGTAAGTGGCAGTTGAATTATGAAAGCCAGTTATTACCTGATATTACCTATAATTTCCTAATATCTCTCTACCCTATAGCTAAAACTAATGTAGCATGGCCAGAGATATGGGTAGGAACAGCAGTTTGCAAGACTATGGAGTTGAGGACAGTGCTACAAGAAGCCCCAGGAGAAACCTGAGAAGCATCCTGGAGAGCCCCCAGCAACCACACGTGGGACCAGAAGGGTTCCCGAGCTTCCCGAACTCGCGGGAAAGGTTTCGGAGGGGTTTGCACAAGCCCTCTCCCTCCAGCGAGGGCCACAGAGCAGGTTAGCAGAGGCACCAGCAAGCCAAAGCCCAGGGGCTTCTTGGCTCCTTGCCCATTTCAAGAGGCTATGACTTCTCAGCTGGGCCATGGAGTCAACCTCAAAAGGCTTCTGGCCAAAAGTAGGCTGAAGTGGTTCATTTCACTCCATGAACTCCATTAAACCGGAGGGCTCGACAGAGATATCTGTTCTTGAAAATAATAAAAATAAATCACTTCTGAAGGTTCTCATCAGGTGGTTGTATTTTTCCCAGTCACCCATTAATTAAAATACCTGCGACATAATTGACCTGCAGTAAATACTAATTACCAAGATCCATCAAAGCAGTTCTGCTGGCTTCTGACTGCACAGCAACCTCCTTCTCTACGTTTGACTACTCATGTTGTGCAAGAGAGCAAAGTTGTTTTTCAGAGAACTTGTCAATTCAGTTTTCTTCATCGGATAAACTTATTCCATGAACAAACGTGAACCGGGGCTGGGGAAGGAAATCCCTCACCAATTCCAATACGACCCTCAAGTCACTTGCTAGGAAAAGCAAAATTTACTATCTCAAATAGCCCCATCGTATTTCATTAAGTCATTTGCACGGTTGTAGATTTTTTACTCTAAAGAGCTGGGACACTGATAAGCAGAGTTAAGCAAGGGCCTGCTCCAGCTGAAGCACCACCACCGATCAGCAGAAAGGAGCGCAGCTCCTGAACAAGACGAGGTCATTCACGTCTTTTACTCCGCTTGAATCCGGGAGCACAGCCTGCCGATATAGCAAGCGCTCTTAAAACACAGTGCAAGGCTCCAGCCTCTCGACATTTTTGAAAATATTTTCGAGATCCTCCTGTAGGCAAGAAATCAAATCCCGCTGCTGCAGCAGGGCTATTTCTACCAGGCTCTCCTAAGTATCTTTTTGCCCAAACCAGGCTCACCTGTCCCCCCGCAGAGCGACACGTGCGCTTCGCAGAGCCTTGCCCTCGGGGGCTGCCCTGCCAGACCTCCGCTCACGCAGAAAGCTCTGCTGCCCCTTTCGCTAGGCAGTCCTGCTTCGGCTGTGACAAAAATCTTTTTAGGTTAGGCGTGAAATTTCGCTTTTCCTGAAGAAGTGTGAGCGGAGGCCGGTCCCCAAGCTCTGCACGTAGGCACAGCACTTGGAGACCGCTGACATTTCTGCACAAGCTCCAGAGGAAGGACAGAAACAATGAAGCTACAGAATACTTCACATACCACCAAGGGCAACTGTATGCCAAAATTAACCATTGCAAGCTTAGTCTGCATAAACCTCTCATGCAACAGAGGTTACAGAGATGACCCGAATGTTCAGCTGGGAGCCAGCACACTGACCTCCAGCGCAGCAAGCCCAGGAGCACAGACCTGCCGCTGGGTCGTACACACGTCAGTGCGCTCTTCGGGAGCCGGAGAGGCATACGGCGTGGCTCCTTTGAGGGTTTTCCAGAGAGGAAGGAATGCGTGATTTCATTTCACAACCCTTAAACATCAGTTGCTGTTCTCTGTACTTATACGAAGCACCTGACGCTGCTCTCTGCGTTAAAAACCACACTGAAATCCTACACTGAAGAAAAAGCATCTTCTGGTTAAGAGACAGGACCGATACACAAGTTTCCACTTTTCGCCTCCAGACAGACTCCTTGCGCTTTTAAGTTGCTTTCTGTCTGGAAAGCAAACGCTGCTTAAGCTTCACATCTCCTCCGTGTGGTGGATTAAGTTAAATTTCCAGCCTGTTTGGTGACCTTGGTCTCTCAGAAGCAGGCTGACCTTCTAAAGACTGGTACCACGTTGTTTAACCCATCTGTCCAGTTCACGCTCCGAAAGCTTAGGAAAAGCAGGAGGAGATGGAGAGAAGGGGCAGAGACAGCAGACGTGCTAACCACGTTAACCGGACGATAATTTTGTCAAGTTTCCTGAGAATTTTTGTTAGTCAACCAAGTACCCGTATTCTTGTCAATGAGGACTGCAGATTATTTACAGTATTCATAGTAAACAGCTGAAATCAAAACAGACTTTTAGACTATATTCTGTTTGACCTCAGAAAAAGGACACTCGAGGGACCTGGAACAAAGAGCACCCTATGTTTAACAGGAGACATTCATTTGTTCATAATGTCAAACCAGCAACCCAACCACACGCAAAACATGCATAGGGACAAAAATAACAGTTTACGTTTTGCTGCTTAAGCCCACAGCAAAAGCAAGTCTTCTCCCTGATCCCCACGCACCGCTATGCAAACAAAGTGAATTATCAAAACGTTTCCAGTAACAGATGAATCAAAGACACTTACGGCACAGCTTGGCCACTGAAGGAGCTATCAGCCCTTTTACTGGAAATTCAGATAAACAGGTTGTAAAGCTCTTCTAGGTGCTAACCCAGGAAAGCCTGCAGAGCTCAGACCAACAAGGGACAAGAAAGGCAAGCATCCAACACTGACTGACTGACTTGAACTCTGGCCATTTAGAGAAACTACCCTTCTTTCAGCTCAAAATTCCATCCTATATTACTGCCTCTGTAATATTTACAGTTGCATGGTACAGTTTAAACCTTTGAAAGTCTTTAAAGCATCAAGGGAAACAACTTAGATGTACTTCTAACAAAACCTTGCAGATCACGGAAGCGTGACGCTGTATTTCAGATTATACGAGGCACTCAGCCTTACACCGAGCGTTTAGCATCCAGAAAACCATGGTTGTCAGCCCCCCCGCCGCAGCTCAGCCCTACACTTTTGTACGAAAACCTAGGTCATGCAGATGTTGAGACAATCGAGAAAAACAGATTAAAACACTCAGCACAGGCACGTTTAATACAGAGGATTCCCCAGTGCCCAGTAACAGACACCGTGACGGGGACTGCATTGTCCATACGCACCTAGCAGCTATCCCTGCAGCGCGTCCAGGGATTCCTAACAAGCCTACCGTAACAGGGATGGACACGTTGCGTTGAAGCAACGGGCAGACAAAGTTTTACCCTTAGTAACAGGTGAGCCCCGGCTTCCATCCGCTGCACTCGCTACGGCAGAGCCGGAGCGGCTGCGAAGCCAGCCCGCGCTGAGACACTTTCTCTCAACAGCGTGAGGACGTGAGATTCTTCAGTACTGGAGATGCTAACGACTGCAAGGAAACCTTTCCAAAATGGGTTGCCGTTTCCTCCCCGTAAATTGCTTCCGCTGTTAGAACAAAGTCTTAATGGCTCCTCAGGAAACTCTGATTACAAAAAAGCTGAGACTTTAGTTTCCCCCTCTCTGCTCTAACGCCGAGGGCGCGCAGGGCCTCCTGCAGCGCCTGAAAATGCTCAAAACAGGCTAGCGGGGGCACAGCCTCCTGCCTTCGGTCTGGAAAAACATCAGGGCTATTACACAACTGGCTGCTCCCAGCTATCAACGAGGATAAAATGCTGGGCAGCGTAATGGAAATTAGCCATGCTAATGAGCTGAATTTACTACAGCATAAAATATTTCAGCGAGCAATTAGATTTTCACTTCGACTCATGCAGAAGGCTATTTTTGTAACCAAGAGAATTCATTCCAACTTTGTATATGAGCTTGCACATAGTTCTGGATTTAAAAAAAGATGAGCCCATCTCTGCCAAATTCAACTGAAGAGGGAGAAAAAGTAAAAAGTGATTTATACTTTTCTGCGGTGATCCACACACAAGCAAACTCCAATACACGTTCAAGGGATTTTGCTGCAATTAGGGCTTGCTTTGTGCAATTAGGGCACAAGGTAAGATGAATTTCACAAGCCTTCAGAACTGTTGGGTGTCTGGCCCCATGATTCACGTTTGAGGAAACAGCTGGAAGGCTCAGCTGGAGGAAGCCGGTTTTTCACCAGGCGATCCACACTTTCCAAACATCAGCTACTACTTGCTTCTTCCTTCAGCTGTCACCTTCTCAGAGAAGAAATCCAAAGGTCATGGACAATGTTGAGAAGAAGGCATGACAACCATCTACAAAGGTACTGAGGAACCGCTATTAGATTATATTCACTGGAAACCAGCATTTTTCAGCTCAAGTTGTCTTATTTTCCTTAATTTGGGCTTTTCTTGCTTCATTAAGAGCTTCATCTTTTCTTACATCTCAGCCTCAGTTCCAGCAGAGCGAGAGGCTCTGACATCAAAAGCGAATCTACTGCAATGACTTAACAGGACAAAAAGGAGAGTACTGCCGTTTAGCTGACAGGCTGTATGTGACTGTCCTCACAAGGACATCGCCTGGAAGCAGATTTAAGCCAGCTTGCTTCAAGCACGAAGGCTTTTCCCCCTTTTCTGAGGCTCACGTTGGCTAAGCTAGTACAGACCAATCTTGCAGAATTCTGACTCTGTCACCTGGCACAAAATTCCAGTGTGTAAGCGGATCTCTATTTCTACAAGTTTCTTACTGGTCATGGCAATAAAACAAACAAATTAATAAATCAGTCAACAGTTCTTGCAATTGTGCTGCACAGATACTTATTTTCCCTTAAAGAATAGCTTCTGTGGTCAAGAAAGCTCAGCCAAAACATTGTTAGCAGACAATGGAGTTTAAAATGGATGTAACTAATACATGCTAAGATAACATCAGATATCAAAGAGATAAGAAAATACACGGTTTTGAGAACAAAATACTACAGAACCACAGGACAGCCTGTTTCTCTGAAAGCTACTAACAAACACCAACACTTCCACTAGAGTTAACAAGTTTCATGTAACTTGCTGGGAAGCAAAGTATTCAGCAACACTTTACAAGCCAACTGGGTGACTATTTCCAACATCTTTAATCCCAAAGTCAGCATAAAAGAGGAGCAGCACCACCTGTCAATGAAACCCAAAGAAGAAACAGAGGTTATGGAAGTTATTTTTCCATCAAGTTGATATCATTTATTTCTTTACCCCTCTTGTCAATGGAAAGTTTTCCGGCTGATGGGCATCTCTCAACTGAAACAAGAGAGTGTGGCAGCTATTTTCAGTTTACTGTAGTTGACCAAGTGCATTATCTGATTAAAGAATGCAATAAATGTACTTACCAAATATTTCCCCTCCACTAGCATACTCTGTCACTAGATAAATCATCCTCTCCGTCTCCATAACCTGGACGCAAGGACAGAAAAGTGACAGATAAGGAGACTGCCGTGCGCAAAAAGAAATGTAACTAACTGAAAACTTTTATTCCTTCTATAAGACATATAACCGCTTTCATCAAATCGAAAATATTGCCTTCCCACGCTTTACAGAGCTATGCAAAGGAATGGACAGGAACTGGGGAAAGAATCAAACAACAAGTTTTAAATACTAAATCTGTAACTCAGCACAACACTTCACCTGCATCTTCCTCTTCTTCTATTTCCCCTCCCTTTAGTGTTCACTCCCCCGTCTCATCTTGTTCTAGCAGCCTGGGAGAATTTTCAGGGCTGCTGCAACCAAACTAGTTCACCCTTCCAATTAAGCAGTCCATTGCAGGCACTAAAATAACCAACACAGTTTTGCCAAAGGGGGGAATATTCACTGAATCGGTAAGTGACTTTCAAATGACTCAAGACCTGTTAGAAATAAACCAGAGCTCAGGCTTTGCTTTAGGGAGTCCACAGTTTCACCCAGGTAACACCCCATTTTTAACAGTTTTTAACACACGTTTTTAAGCGAGTATTAGGATTTTGGGGCCGTAGCAGTCCAACACACCAAGGCCAGCAATGTATTAGGTGGGATTTCTTTAAAGGACCAGGCATCGTGCAGACAAAGGCAGCGAGGGGCTGACAGATCGATGTCACGCTCGGCACCGCAGCGGGGCCACCGCACAGGACTCTCGGAAGCGTACAGCTGGTTTCTGAGCACGGTCCCATCGCCCCTAGTGAAACCCGCACTCCAAAACGGCCTCAGAGTCCTGAACAGCTTCTAGGAAAGTCCCTGTCAGGATGCAGAAGAGAAGAGCGGAGGGCAAGGCACCATATGCTAAAGACAGGCCTCAACGATATTTTTGATGCGTAATAGACAGTGGGGGATGTACAAATCACACCGAGCACACAAGAAGCGGCAAATACTGCCTTCCTGCCTGCAGATTCGGTAAGGGTGGCCCCGAGGGCTGTTTGTGACCGGCTTGTGTTCTGTGACCCGCCTTCAGGCAAGCACACGCTTGGCGTGTTTTCCAAAACTTGATGCTATTTATTTAACAGGCTTCACAGCTTTGTCAATGGAAAAAACACAGCGTGTTTCGCTTCCAGGAGGGCACCGCAGGTCAATTTTGATACTTGGGGTGGTTCGGAAAGGCCTGGGAACCTTCCAGTTTTCTTTTGGCTTTTCTGTTTCAAAGAGAAGTGAAAGTTCACCTTTTACACCAAATGGACTATTATCCCAACAGAGAAGCTGGGTACTTGGAGCCCAACACTGCTCTTTCTTACTAAGAATTAGGACTGGAACATGTGGTCTTCGTATTTTAAAATATACGTGCCTGATCCAGGTTACGGCAGCTGCTGAAACAGCTGGATTGCTGTTATTCTGAATGTTAAAAGGGAGTATAACAAAGATGAACCTCAGTTCTGCTCAAGTGTCACAGGGCACGAGATACAGCTCCCAGTTAATGGTGATACTACAAGTCCAGAAAACCCTTCGTTAGGTATTTTTAAGCACATTTCTGTTTCCAGACAGAATCTCTCCTATTACAGACTACTATCATTATAGACACTCTCCTTTTTCACTACACCTTTTAAGTTTTGTAAGCTCAAGGAAATGTGATTTTTAAACTCAGATTCCTGATGAGAAGCTGTGAAAGACTCCAAATTCCCAACTCCAGGTTTTAGTAGTTCTTATCTAAAAATAAATGCCACTGAAAGTACCCAAGAAAGAACGGCCAGATGAAACACGCTCCACAGTGGGTACTCTTTTCTCACCATAGCAAAGCCGAGCCACGTGTCACCCATTCAGTATCATACCAAAAACTTCAGATGAAAAAAATAGAGGTTGAAAAAGGTTTTTTTGGCTCAAAAAAAAAAGCTTTAAGGAGTCAGTTTGCAAAGAAGCATTCCTTAAGTACCTTAAAAATGCCACAATTCTGCAGTGTCTGCTGTAAGCATCTCGCACTTGGCGGTTTGGCCAAAATAGCTAAACATTAACCTCTGTCACTTCTACTCAGTTTTAACTATTTGGAGTCCAAATAAATACTCATATCTATCAGGCACAGATGAGAAGCAGAGCGGGCTTGAACAGACAAGACTTGGTTCTAGGGAACGGCAACTTCTATTGAGGGTTACCACAACTTCTCCCTTAAAATGCACACAAAAGCATTACATTACAAAAGGAAACAACCCCAGCATATTTCCCCCAGGATTGCAACTTTTTAACATTCCTATGCCTGCCATCCGAGTCAGGCAGCCACAAACAGGAGACCAACCACCTTAATTAGTCTCTTGCACCTGAATACTTCCCCAAAACGAAGGGCCCTGGACAACCCTTTCTCTGCTTTGTGCACCAGCCCAAAGAAGAGCTAACTTTCCATCCGCAGCTTGGATGGAAGTCCCCTCCACTCCCAAAACAGCTTGTGACTGTGAGCCTTCTGGCAAGGGTACTGCTGCGGCAAAGGGGCAGGTAGTTCTGGCAGTCAGTGGTCAGCTCTGGCAGGATCCTGGGAAGGAGCTTCTGTCCCACAGCTCCCCAGACTGGGACTGCAAGCGACAGAGGAGAGTTTGTACAGAGCTTTTTAGCACTCTTTGGTTGTAAGTCACTGCTTGAGCCCCTGTATCAGGCCGGAGGAGGGAGTCTGTCATCTGTCCAACAGCTTCCAAAATGAGCATTTCACCAAGGCGGTGGCCTCCTTTATTCCTCTGCTCCCACCACTCTGCTGTCTGCTTGTCTGTGGCCTGTTGCAACTTCCTTGCTGTTCTATCGGATCATGCAGCTGGAGGGGCACCACCAAACACATGCGTAAAGGGCAACACGCCTGAATTCCATCTCTGGTGGTTGTGTTTGCAGACTAAAAACGCTAAACAAGCCGGAGCAAAAGTCTGCAAACAATATTCAACGGCAGGTGTGCTGCTGATACCGATCACCTTCCAGGAAAGCACAGGGCAGAGCAGCAAGTCCCTGGGCCCACAGGGCAACTGGGCAGGGGAGAGGAGCAGGGAGCCGCGGGCTGTCAGTCCTGCCAGCGGGTGCGACTGACTCTCTCCCTTAAATTGAGAAGGGGAGCCCGCATCCGGTTTCAACTGGGAAACTGAAAAGCACACAATAGCCATAAATAAATGGCAAGAGGCCAGCCCACAGCGGAAGCGTGATCTCCCAGAAAAGAGAAGGATTAGCCACACTTTCCCCCCGCCCCTCTAATCAAAGTACTCTGAGACCTTGAAAACATAAAGGACTTTCCTAGTATCTCACCTAGGAGAAACAGAGGGATAACCCTAGAGAAAGCACTGCCATACACTGTAAAGCTCAGTGCAGAGGGATGGAAAACCCCCTGCAGAGTGCTCCTACCTGGTATAACCTGATGATATGTGGGTGGCAAAGCATCTTCATGATCTGAACTTCTCTAAATATCTTCTTCAGGTTCTCTTCATCCAGCTGTGTCTTATCAATTATCTTTATGGCAACCTAGCAGAAGGGGAAACAAAAGAGAGGTTATTGACCCAATTGCGAGGAAAAGCATTTTTAAAAACAAATACTGCATGTAAAACCCTGCTGGGCTGTACGAAAACAGAATACATGGTCCCTGCCTCAGAGAGCCTGGGATCTCTGAGCAGCCTCCCAGAATCCAGCCAGCTTGCCCTAAGTTGGGCCGGCAGAAGCTTTGTTTCCTAACTGCCAGCGCATTTTCCCTACAGAGGGTACCTCGTTAAGGGAGCAGCGTCGCAGAAGGCAGTGGGATTTTCAGACTGTTGCCCACGGCCGCAGTACAGCATGCTCACCCAATCCTCTGCTGAAAAGCAAGTTATTTCTGAACTCCTGGTTATTTCAAGCAAGCCCAAACACTTGTTCTGTTTGCTCAAAGGAACCGGTTTCCTAGGTCTCACCACCCAGCTTCGCTCTTCAGCCTCGCCACCGTCGTGTTACCTCACACTGGACGGATGTGCCCAAACGCAGCCTAGAGAGCTGCAGTGCTTCGGCACAAGAGCAGCAAGACAGACGGAGAAGTTGCCAGCTAGCCACACAGAGGGGGAACGGCTCCCAGGGACTGAAATCCGGACGCACGTGGAATGGACTCCACTGCATTACCCGCACAACGTCTCGCTGTAACAGGGCTGATAAATACGAGCAGGGATGGAAATGGGGGGGTTCAGGCTTCTAACAGTCGAGGTATTTATTGATCTATTTTAAAACAGCAGTGCTCTATAACGCTACACTAACATAGTTTAAACAAGTCTAAGTGCTTCCAGTCAGCTGCTCTCCAGCCTCGAAGACTTCCTCGCTTCTCTTCCCTCCACCTTCCCCGGCGCTGGCGGCTCCCAGCACTTTTGGGCACGGACAGTAAAGCCCTCAGACTCCAAACAGGGAGACACCTCTGTGCTAAAAAGTACCTCCCCTCAAGTCCACTGTGAGAAAGTAATTTGTTTCATCCAACACGCACAGACAATATGGAAAGGAATCTCTTCTGGAAGGCCTGATTTAGCAGGGGAGGCAAGGCAATCCCCTCAGCCAGCGTGATACCTTGCTGGAGCAAATAGCTGAGAGAGAAGGCTGCTCTTACTGGCAGAGGAACATTTGCACTGCTGCTTCTAAATCAGATTTCGGCCTTGAGCTAATAAGTACCTTCCTCCCCACCAAGAAACATCAGGGCGAGCAAGCAGCTATAGTACGCCAGCCTAGTTCAAGATTTGTGGGCTGAATTAACATCCACCAGCAAGTTTTCTCGCTTAGAGATGACTCTCTCCCTGGGAAAAGAGCCGCTTTTACAAATCTTCTCCTGGTTGCTTTGCTAAAGCATAATTTACAAAACTTCTGTCAAGGAAGACTGCAGAATCATGCAAA
The DNA here is from genome assembly GCA_013400755.1 of Pelecanoides urinatrix. NCBI lineage: Eukaryota > Metazoa > Chordata > Aves > Procellariiformes > Procellariidae > Pelecanoides > Pelecanoides urinatrix. The sequence continues at coordinate 405,257 of VZTQ01002780.1, read as the reverse complement.
GACATGGGGAAGGGCATGCAAAGCAGCACTGCGGTAAAAAACGCTGAGGATGCACAACCAGAAAGATTTGACACGGGAGCCCAAAGCCCAATTACATAAATGCTTAGCTTGTAACCGACTCCAGCGCTCGCGAGGGACGCGGACAAGTGCTCCACACACAGAGGCGTGCCATGTCCCCGGACAAAAAACCACAGTGGCACACGATCCGAAACACATGTATTTCTGCTCTAGGGCCAAACCCCAAGCGCAGTGCTAAATGATGCTCTAACAGGCACGGTGCTGTTTGGCGAAAAAGAAAAAAAAAAAGGATCTTCAGGATCTTTGAGGGAACAATCTGAAGCACATGAAAATTAAGCTTCATCTTTTATGATAAAATCCTCGCCAGGGGAATAACGGCCCTGCATGTAAGCAGAACACAGCAGAATCCCGAAAAGGCACCAAGTACAATAAGCTGTTTCTTTCATTTGAAACCCTTAATTCCGAGTACAGGAATGATTCCAGACTTCCAAGTCACTGAGCATGCTTCTACAGCAAGAAGAGAAGCTGAAAGGCGGCCAGGTCTGGCACTCGGCACTAGAAGCTGCTGGCAGGAACGGGGTTAGAGCCGAGACACAAGGTGAAACTGCAGAACCGGACCCCACTCCGGGACACTGCCAAGCACTAACCGGCAGTGATTAAGAGGGTGACGAGCCGCCGCTGTCCTGTTCTAGGCTGGCAGCGTTCCAGGCTGCAGCTCATCCTCTGCTGAGGAGCAGCTAGGCGGGAAGCGCATGTTTCCTTAGCCATGGTCCTGGCAGATCTGCACCGTGTAGCTTCAAGGACAACGCTCAGGAGTGGACTGGGAAAGTTGAGAGAGCCAGAGGAGGCTTGGAGAGCACTCACTACGTGCTTTTCACCAAGGATGTTCCCTGCAAGAACGAGCTTTTGTAAAGCTTAAACCAATATACATAAAAAACCTAATAGAAGCTTCCTCAAAGAGCGAAGCCAAGATGTCTACTAAGAGACATGAGTCATTTTCAGGCACCAATACATAAATGAAAATCCACAGATCTGGAGTATTCCTAAGCTCATTTCCCAGCTCTGTATTTGCTCTAAGGAAATCTCATTTCCCAGCTTAATTATACAGCTTGACTTGACACTCTTGGCCAAGTTCAAGGTGTGTAGAGCATTTGATTGAATGTAGCTTGGTCAGTAGGGCCAGACAAAGCAGAAGAACCGAATTACTCTGGTTTTCTCTCTGATAACACGGGGCAGGGAGAACCGGGCTGCCATCTCACCTGCTTGCCTGCCCCACGCTTGTCACCTTGCTACGCTGTGTGCTTTACACGCAGTGCCCTGAAACTCCGCGCCCACAAGACACACACACCTGAATCGGGAGCAAAGGAACACAAACGCCAGCCAGAAGATGTCTTCTCGTGAAGAATCTTACCGTGAGTTCAGCCACACGCGTGGCCCTTGAGCAAACCTAAACCCAGCCTCAAAAGCTGTGAGGAGAGACCTGGCATTTCTGAAGAGGTTTCTTCAGAATGTTTTCATTCCATTCAAATGCCGCCAGCAACTGATGTAATATAAAAGGTAAAAGTCTCCTGAAAAAGCCTGGGGAAACCACCTTGTGCTCCGGTTTCAGGAAATTCAGAGCTTCCTCACCAACGTGCGAGGGTGGAAGTAGGAAATCCCCTCTGCGCTCGCCGCAGAAGGGAGAGCGCAGGGAATTTCAGGGGTGGGGGCTTGCGTTTCACCTGGGGCTTTGTGGAGGGACTCTACTGGGCTTGTTCCGGAGGTCTGCTCTTCGGTTTGTCTCAGAGGATTGCTTTTTTCCCAGAGGGAAGGAGTGATTTAAAGGCTTTCCAGAACAGACCAAGTTGGTTTCTCCATTCCTGCATTTCCCAGCTGGCTAATGTGCTCCCTTCCCTTGAAAGATGATTCGGGATTTCAACAGAGAAAAGACTGGCTGAAGTCCTCTGGTCACATCAGCCAGACTGACTTCATCTAAAACTCGGCCGCAGGGAAACAGCCAAATGGATTCAGCCCTGCTCAGTGCACGCTTTCCTTCCTTTGGGAAAGTCCGCCCGCCCTGCCTAAGCGTCCCCACCAGGAAAGAGCCCCTGCCACTGCACACCCTCCTCCTCCGGGTCTTGCTCCGTCCTCCGAGCTGCCCACGCACGTTGTCCAGGCTGTCCATGCAGGTTATGCACACAAGCTCGCAGCTTTTGGTTGCAATTCTTCCTGCTGCCATCCCAAAACCATCTCGCCCCAGGAGAGAGCATCAAGAAAGTACAGGCAAATAGGTTTCTCGCTCCAGCCGCAGGGAACACTAATGTTTATGGCACCGCTAGAACTAGAGCTCTATAATATTACTTATGCAAAAAGAACGATTTTCAGGTAGCCTCATGAAACACCAAAAAAACCCCAAACCCAAAGTTAAGTGTGTTCCCTCATGCTTACCAATACCATATAAAATATAGAGAGGGGAGAGCAAGACTAAACGTCGTTAAATAAAGCACAAATTCAGCTACAATTAGAAGTGGAAGAAACCATGATCAAACTTCTTAAACGATGGAATACTATATCTTTTATCAGAAGTTAATGAAGCTTACAGGCAACAGGATATATGCCAAGTCTGGAGCATACATGTTGCTACCAATTAACAAAATGTTCACTCCGTTTCTAAACATTTCTTTTTTTTCTTCTTGGATCCAAGCAAATCTTACGCTAGTAATTTGAGGAAGAAATTGTTATTTGGAATAAATGTTAAGTTGCTAAAAACAACAGTTGGTAAAGCGGGTAAGGTGTTAAAACTGATGCTGCAAGTCACTGTGGAAGTCCTGCGCTTCGGAGCCAGGCAACTCGTCCATTTTATTTCCAGCTTTTTCTTCTCCTGATGCACTACAGCTGGACACTGCTCTGTGTCTAAAGCTGTGCTGAGTACGTGTGCATGCCAGGCAAAAGCCTTGTGAGAAGTAGTGGAAATTTCAACCACAGGTTAGCATGAAAGCTACAGGGTAGCTGAGGAACTAGGAGAGGTACTGGGACTCCGGAAGGCCAAAGGGCACAGGCAGTTGTCACCGACATCAACATGTCCCCCCACATCACACAGAAAGTCAAGAGGGACAGAAACCACGGTTCAGGCCCAGCCCGCAAGCTGCTTTCACCGCTCCCCCCGAGGAGCCAGACGTGAGCTCCCAGGCGTCCCCAGCGAGCCCGGGCTGCCCCGCTCCCCAAGAACCGACCATTTTCTGCATCCCAGCATGCAGAGCCTTTGCGTTTCCCCAGCTATCAAAACCACAGAGTTCTCCTCAAGTTCTCAAAGCGCAAACAAAATTGTAAGTTCCTATTCTGCACTCGGAGATCGGATTTTTGAAATCTGGTAGCCGCCAGAGCCAGAAGATCGTGCCCAGGGTGAGAGTCTCCTAAACGAGGCACGAGTCTTGGTACAGGAGAGAACACCTACTCGAGGGAATTAAAGTTTATATAGACATCCCGTTCATCAGCTCAGTGTGGCTAATATTCATAGACTTCCTCGAGTCAATGCTGCCCTGCCAACAAGAAGGGAAGGAAACTGCTGACGGGCAGGAGGAGGACGGGGGCGGCATGGGGACAGGGAAAGGACGGCCATCGTGCTCTGAACGGCTCCAGCTTCTTGGAAGGTATACGAGAGGGAAAGAGGTAGGAGCAAACGGTCTGCTTTCCGTGGAAAGGAGCCATGAAACAGGGAACACTTTCTTCTGTGCAGCGAACAAAGGAAAAACCTAAAGACCCTGTCCTGGGCTAACATCTACTACTTCATGCCACACATTTGCTTAGATCTAATTATAACTATAATTAAACTATAATTAAAATTTTCTGCATGAATGATCATTCCATAAAGAAACCACCTTTTCCATTTCAGTTCAGTTGTTTCTATAGCGGCATAAGTTAAAAATCAGGAAAAACCCCCACAGAATGTGACCATGTGATCAGTCTAATCAGTAATCGCTATAAAAGTATAATTATGCCAGTAAGCGTTCCCATAAGTCAGCAACTGATCTCCTCACTGTAACAAGAGCCAACAGATGGCACCGACAAATTGACTGCATTGAAAAAAATCAACATGTTTGTTTAGGAGAAACACATTTCCTACAATTGTTCCGAGGAGTCGTCCTGCTCCAAATCCCTCCTGGAAAACCCTCAATAAACACTCCCGGGATGCATTCTGCTGTAGATTAACACGACCGTGCCACTTGGCTCCCGCGCCGCGCAGCGAGGGCACACGGCAGAGTACAACTGAATGAAAAGCTGCCACCGGTGCAGGTCTTTGGACTAATAAATGAATACGCCTGGAGAAGGCCAATCTAAATGCAGAGGCAGCACCCGAATTCCTTCTACATTTGCAAGTTATGTCAGCTAAGAAGCCCTCTCCTTTCCATCCACTAGAGCTACAGTCTCACTAGGCTGACAACATCAGCTCTCAGAGGGATGGACCGAGAAGAACAACTCTTTCCAGCTGCTCCTGCCTGCCAGAAACACTTGGGAAGCTTGGGAACGTGTCCTGTTTGGATAAGCAGCTGCGGGAGGGGTAAAAACCACGCCAGTAAGCAGATACTGAAGCTGCACAGGGCCTTCAGGAGAACTCCAGTAGCAGAGACCAGAATTAAGACAGAGTGGGGGGGGGGGAAGAAAAAAGGAAAAATCAAGAGAAAAACCTGGCATCAGCAGCAGGTGCAAACTGCGAAGCGTGGCGGTCCCAGCCCAGCGCCGACGGCACAGCACACCTCAGGAAACCTCTAGGGTAGGATCACAGTTAGATGTTAAACACAGCATCCTCCACACCTTCTCTTTCCGGCAAGTGGGATGGAGAGCATTAGTCGCCGCAATGCCCCTACCAAGGGGCTGAAGCTGGGCCGACACTCTCTCCAGCTGACCCGCACCACACTACACACCCCGGAGTCACCACGTATCCCGTGCCGTCAGGCTCCGCCACTGCCTCCCCCCCACGTTAGAGCTGCCTAGTCAGAAGAGCTCTGCAGAGCAGATAAGCAAGTACATACAGAAGATGATATGCACATGAGCTACATGTAGAGGCACTTAACTGGCATATGGACAGACGGCTGTGATAAAAACAAAACTTGAACTCTAGGCTACTGCAGGTCGTGTCCCCTTCCGGGAGCTCAGTTTGATAGATGTCACTCCACAGCAACACCGCGTTTCCCTATGGACAGTCGGATGGCAGAGGCACATGTTTTTCAGGCAAGCTGTCATCACAAGTCTGCTCATGTGTTTAGGGTCACTAAAAGTGATCTCTCTAGATGCAAATAGGCAACTTGCACAATTTTTAGTCATAAGAAACACTCAACAGGCAAGATGCACTCTAACTGACATTCTAGATAACCAGACAATAGCCTGTTACTGAACCGGCGAGACTTCTCTTGACAAGCTCACGCGCAAAACAGAGGCATCTCCTCCTCGGAATTAACTAGCTAGCAGAATCCACCTAACTAAAAGTGATGTAGCAGATAAAACTAGGCCATTCTGCAGCAAAACCGGTGGCTTTTGGAGGTGGCACAAACGCAAATATTGGCAGCAACTGAAAGCAGGAAACTGTGGACCAAGATGCGTATAGAAAAGTTGCATTTGCTCAGGAAGGAAGTTATCACCTTGTCCACATCCCTCTTCAGAATCAATGCAGTGACTTGTGTCTTGCAGAAGGTGAAGAAAATACTGATGGCATTTTGAGAAAAGTCAATACGTCCAAATCCTCTTGGCCTGCTGCAGTATTAATACCCTGCTTGTGCGAATGCTGTACTCTGCTATGACCTTTCCTTGTCCCCAGGGGAACAGAACTGGGATTTCAATGACAGAAGCACAAAACCCACATTCACATCTACAGCTCAGCGTACCAGCTAAACCCTGTTAAGAAAATCTCATCATTTCAGTGCATGTACAACAGCCTACAAATGTGGTTGGAACGGTCGCAGCCAGAGGCAACTCGTCTACAACACCCTCTAGGAGCCCAGCCTTTACCCGTGCTGACACCCAAAATACCAATTCCTCATTTTCCAGTCTCATATTAAGACTACACTAGCAGCTGCAGTTTCTTTTTGAAAAGAGAAGCTATCAAACACGCACAAAAGGTGAATGCCCCTGCCCAAAACACACTGCTTCACAGCATGAGCTTCAGTGTCAAACGGTGACTTAATCCCAAATGCAAATTCTTTCCTTTCCTATTGTGAAAGATGCAAGGGATGGCAGGTACACTCTTGCACGTTCAGCCACAGCAAGTGAGAAAGTGTTCTGCGAGCAACGAACAAGCTTGATCACATTGCTAAAACTGGCTTCCAGGAACTGTATTCTCCTCCGCTTGTCACAGTTACCTTGCACCACAGGTCAGCAATGGTGCTGTAGAGCTTCTCCTAATTATTTTATCACCTGGGGTAACAGCAGGGAACAATAGAGAGATTCTAAGTTACCTTCACTGGCTGCCGAACACGCTAACGTAAACTACATCACCGCCTTGCTGAACAGCATTAAGACTGCTGAGAAAGGCAAGGGAAACCTAAGCGGAGATGCCAGTTAGATAAACAAACCATTTCGGTGCGTGAAGAACCTCCTTCTGCAAATCGGAGGTGCTGCAAGTGCAAGTTCTTCGACTTGCAGCAGGGACACACCACAAAGCATCACCTCAGACCGCAAAGACAAGACTTGGGAAGAGAGCACACAGAGGGCCAAGGCTGCAGTACTTCGCACCAGTCGGCTGCTGCTGGTTTGCTGTGGAGAGCACGTCTAGGGTGTACGGTATTGTACATAACACTACAAAACCTGATGGCTGCTCAGCGAGTTACCTGGGCTTCAGGCTGACCAGAACTTCAGAGGACCAAACTGTGACCACAGAGGTCAGCCATCTGCAGCTTAAGCGCAGGAATCCCCTAAGCTACCTCCATCCCACATCTACCTCCAGTCTTTATCCTTCTTAAAGGCAAGATTTCCAGAATCTTCTCTAAGTCCTGGTCAGGGGCTGAATCTCCCGCTCCCAGCCACTACTGCCTTTTCTTCCTCAGCTACAGCACGAGACCACGCTGGACTGCGCTGAAGGCAGAGCAAGTCTTAGCAAACCAGATTGTAGCTAGCCACACCTAACCAATTCAAACAAAAGCATGGTATATTCACACAATTCCTGTCTCTCCTAAATTCCACCAGGCTTACATCGTACCGTGTTGACATTACAACTGACCTCTCCAGCTTTTCATTTAGCACTCTCTTACAAGAGGAGAAAAACCTTCCAGCTCCACGCCTTCAGCTGACATTCGTGCCAGTAATTTTAGTTCAGAAGCCTTATAAAATTACTATAATGCTTAACAGATGCAAGTCTAAGAACTTCACAGGAGTCAGAACCCTGAATTAGAGGTGGTATGGAAAATTATTTATTTATCCTAGTCGAGGGAAAAAACCAACCCACACCCACAAATGCCAGCCTACAGTGATGGCCCGTACTCCTACACCTAAATATGTCTGCATGTCCATCCACAGATAGTGGGCACAAAAAACCCAATGCCTGGTTGTGCGATTTAATTGAACTCCTTCATACCTTGACTATAAATGCAGAATATCTAAGAACTGGTATTAAAACTTAGCTTAAGCCTAAGGGAAAAAAGCTTAGGTGAAAGCCAAGTAAAGGCCCCTCTCCCCACCAATGTTGGACCCCCCAGCACAGCTCTTCCTTGACTTCTTTCCCTCTTGATTCCGCCTCAGGATCTTTGATCTAAGGAGAGTCTTTCTGCAGCAGAGATTGAGGTCTCCCAAAACAGTGCATGCTGTAATCGCTTCACAAAACTCAAGTTGCAAATTAGGCCATTATCTGGTCAAATCTAGCCTGAGTTGCAGGTGTAAAACACATCATACAGACATTTAATGGGAAAGCAGCTTTTGCTTGTAGCATTAGCAGTGGCCCTGTAGCGTACCAGGGGAGCTACCGAGGCAATGCGAGTACTATGTGGGTTTGCTGGCGTGAAAGGAATGAGAATTCAGCAGTGAACACTGCTGTGGTTCAGCCGTATGATCTGCTGACAGTCTGCAGCGCTACCTCCATGGGTTCTATGCAAATTAAAAGCAATCTTGGCACTTACTACACAAAGCCTGCACTTGCTAATTAAAACCGGTTTTTGAACAAGCTTAGTTAAACTAGTGCAGAGCCTTATGGAGGTAGACTTAAATTGATGCAAACCGGTTAGCTAGTCAAACGCGACGTGAAAAAGCAGATCCCGGTGACATAAGCTTGGCTGTTCTGCAGAGGGGGCTCAGGTCCAGTCGCTCTGGCCAGCAGATGTGAAGGTCGCATTGCCGTGCAGGCCTGACCGGACTCTGGCTTATGCTCCAGCCTGGCCTCCCAGCAACCTGCACACAAGCAAAGCCAAGGGGCGGATCAAAATCTGGGAGGACGCTTGCCCACCTTGGTCCCCTTTCAATACAGGTTACGCTCCATCTCGGGGCACCGCGTTCAAACTGTTTTCTTAATTGCTCTCCACCCATAAAGTACTTAAGAGCTGAACTGTTGCCCAAAAGCACAGAAGCAGCAAGGTCGGGCCATGTCTGCGCAACGCTGGCCATCAGGATGTGGCACCGACCTCATTTTAAATCAAGGGGAATGGAAGAAGGGTCAGGGAAAATGCAATAACACAGGATGTCCTTGCCTTTATCTGCCTATTTCCCACACAGGTAGAGCAGTGCACATCGGGCTGCACGTAGGAGGGGAAGCACAAAGCAGCTCGCATGAGCTCCGCACTTCGGCGGTGATGGAGAGAGCTGAGCATCCGAGGGGGAGAGGGAGAGGAGGGGGAGAGCCGCAAGGACGTCACGGGGCAGGATCCTGCGGGAGGCCGGGTTGCCAGGAGACAGAGCCGGCAAGAAGAGGAGGAAAAGCCAGCGCCGAGAAGAAAGTCGAAACGCCTTTCACAAGCAGAGTTCAATCCCATGCCCCGGCACACGGTCACCGAGGGGAGTTTAATCAGAAAGGACATCGTCATCCAACACGGCCGCGGTTGTTCCAGCTTTCTTCCGAAAACCGCATTTGTGACTCTGCCGAAGTGTTTCACATTGTCATTTGTATTTAATGTACAATGAGTTTGCTAAAAACTTTACATTAGATTCCCCCCCATATTTCACACTTTCTAACTTAAAAAAAATCCTGGTGGTGCATTACAGCTCAGCGCACAGCAGAGTCCCCTGGACCACTACAAAATGCCTGACTGTAACCAGGTGAGACCAAAAACACGTCAGTTAACCTCAGAGGGCATTCATGCTCTGGTTTACCATAGTTCTTGTTTGCAAAGACAGGAGAGGGGAGGAGACCGTAGTGACTTCATTGACAGTATCAGTCTGACTCCTGTCAGCACCCGCAGTGATATCCAACATAATGCAGCAGGCCAGAACAATATCAGGAAAATTAGACCACTTCAGAGAAAAGCTTGCTGTCATTAAGCACTGGGGTCTCCCAGACTTGCAGGAATTACACCCAGAGTGATGCCGACTGGCACGGGGTTGAAGACACGACTTCCACACTTCCACTCGATGCTGGTACGCTCTTTTTTCAAACGCAGAGTTGTTTAATTTGTCCCCACCTCACAATCTCTCTGAAAAGCCCCGTGAAGGAATGGGAAAATAAAATCCACATGGAGAAGTGTGTTGGATCATCTAGGACTAAAGCTATAAGCTTTTTTTTTTGGACACTTCCACACGTGAACACCTTTCACGGTTACTTCTTCCACCCCCCACAGCCACCCCCAGCCGGCGGCGGAGGACGGAGCCCAGCGCCCAGCCAGCTGGTCAGCTCCAAGGCTGCGCTGCAGCCTAAGCGTTCAATAAAAACAAGATTCAGTTTACCAACACCTTTAATACCCATTTGTCAATATTATGACAGGAGATGTTAGTTGTATATGGATATTGACCACCACTCAGACATTTGACTCCTAACATCTCCTGAGATCGCCATTTTAAGATTTGACGTGGCTGTCGAAGAGCCAGTATTGCTAAAACTAAAAAGCCCATCAATGTCCAGTCAGCGAAGCTTTATTAGCACGTATCAGACTGAAGTAAGGGCATCTTGCAAAAGCCCAAGTGCAAACTCTTAAGTTAGCAACTGATGCATTGCTGCTTCGCCCAGAACCAAGCCATGGTTGAAGCAGCCAGCACACCAAGCAACATATCCAGCTCACTTCAGCAGCCAGAGTCGAGCCCTGCTCGCAAGATCACCTGTACCTCAACGAGCCCGTTTCTTACATTGCTAATGCTCTTGCCTGCAGCCAGCAGAGCTGGAGGAAATCATACGAGACTGTTACTCACTGGCGCTGCGCTAGAGCAACACTAGACTCTTGGACCGAGTTGCTTAGCAGCAGAGTTTTGGAAATGTAGTCGCATGCAGGAAGAAATCTGTCACAGCAGGCTACGCATCAAGAATGCTGTACGGCAGCGGCCACGGGTCCGCCTGCTGCGAAACTAAGCTGTGCTTGCCGCAACGCAGAGACCTCGTCCGAGAGCAGATGAGGCATGAGACACAGAGTCTACCTTCCAGGTTTTAGGGAAAGACTCATCTCAAATATCAGTAGGAGTTCTTCACAAAACTGCTAGGACATTAGAGCAAGCAGGTTTTAAGTGTTACTGAAAGTTCCCCTGGATTGCCATTTTGCTCTAATTCAGTCATGACCTAAAAATCCAAGTGACAAGGAAAAATAGTATATTTCAGGTACCCAGCTTAAAATTAGCCTCAAATTTGAATGCAAGTGAATTGAATTACTAAAAAGCAAAAGCTCAGTAGTAAAGAAAGTTACTAGATGGCCTGCATGAAGTGTTAAGAAACATGATGTACTTTTGGTTCTGAATATTTTTAAGCAATACTTACAATGCAAAGATCAGTACTCAGATGGAGATGTCTCCAGTGAGAAGAGGGAATACCTTAACCCTGCTCATGTCAGAAACGTACTGAGCAGCCAGCACTGGGGCACAGCAACAGGTCTCTCAAGGAAAGAGTAGTTAGCTATTTTTTAACTAGAGCAACATGCACGCAGCAAGAGCGGCTCTGGTTTGGTCCATCAGCCTTCCATACGACACAAGAAATCCTACTGCCAGTGCAATCCGTAAGCTGCAATCAGGAGAAATAACTGGCATTCTACCAGGATGTGCAGCAGAGCCACAGGGAGCCTTCGCACCAGCTTTCCATTTATTTCCTGAGGCTCCTTAAGGGTTAAAGCAGAGGACTTCTGGAAGATATTAAGCACTGATGTCTTGGCTTCCCTTCTGCAAACAGCAACAACCTCCAGAGGAATCTGTCATCCCATATAACAATCCCTTTCACTCAACCTCAGCGGCCTGTTCCCTTTGCCTTGCCACAACCTAAGCAGCAGTGGCTCCGTGCTGAGCTATTACACCAAATTATGCCCACATTCCAGGGGGGAGGCCGGCATACAGAGGATTTTTAAGATGGAGTTATATTATGTGCAGTTACACTCGGAAGCATAAGAGCTCCTGGTTAAAAAAGAAGGCAGTAAGAACATTAAATATCACATTGGGATCACAACAGTATCAGAGAAGATCTGAAGCGACAGATAAGATGGAACAAATCACTATTCCGCTTCATATGCCATCAAGTCCATTTGGGAATATGGTGTTCTGGGCTCCCAGATACAAACTTGTACAGATATTTTCCTAAGCCCCTTAAGTGTTAGGTCTTTTCTATACTGAAGCGAATCTACTTGGATATTCAAAATAAACCAAGAGCAATAGCCAGTGCTACAACACACACTTGCAGAAAAGGGAGTTACCCTGCGATACTGCTGGAACTCGACAACTGCCAAACAGCAGACACTTGCACTCAGGGTTCCCCCCAGTGAACCACGAGCACTTGTCCGAAGGCCCACAGCTAGCTCTGCTCCCCGCAATGCCAGCGAGAACGCCCCGTGCTCTGCACGGAGGAACCGGTACCTAGCAATCGTCAGCTTTTCCCACAAATACCTGCATGTCACCGCTAATAAAGGCTGCTAAATAACCCGAAAGACATGAAAAAAATCTCATCTGACAGGCAAAGTCCTGAGGAGCCGTTCACCACCAGCACGTCAAGGTTTTGCACGTGATCCATAGATCTCAGATGCATAGAACGCTCGCGTCCGCATCACCAGCCTGCTGCGAGCAGGGGCTGCAGCGGCGATCCCGCTGCGGCTGAAGGCGCGCTGGGGCGCGCGACGGCACCGCAGCCCGGCCGCGCGGAGCAGGGCTGCCCGGCCGCAGCGCCTGCGACACCAGCCCCGTCCTGCCTTACTCCAACGGGGCGAAAGGCACTTCCCGGGGAGAGCTCATTCAGTTCCCCGTTCAGTTCCCGTATGTAAGGGAACACTGCTCTGTCACCCAGTAGGTTTAAGATCACAATTAGAAGGTGATAGTATCGCATTTAGTTCTGCCATTATTTTTAAAGGTGCCAAATGCATTAATGCTACGGGACCTGGAGCGTACCGAGAAGGAAGGGACCAAGATTTTGACAGGAAAGTGAAGGATAAAGCAAAATGCCAGATCTAGATGATGTATTCAGAAATTTTTAGACACTGCGTTTCCAGCAACAGCCTTTATACATTTGCCATGATTAGACGGCAGTTTCTATGGGAACAAATAAGCAGCGGCCCCGTGACAAGATGTCTTGTAAACGGCACTTTCTTGGGGCTTGGCATGGAACGCACCATCCACTCGGTACACCTAGAGACGCAGGCTCCCAGGCTCCTCAGCGTGATCGCGTTTTAAATGCTGAGGGCAGCGTACCTGTGCATTTATGATGAATATCCACTGCTGTGCAAGACTGTACTAGCCGTCAGGATTAATGTATTCTCAGTGGCAGCCAACTCATTCGACATCTGCTTTAATTTGGGCAACTTCTCCTGCCCGTATAAACGTTCATTCTGGGAGCGGTCCTTTGCTCTGTGAAAAGTGCAGGCAGTAGCAGAGTGCTAGTGCCACAACCGAACAGCACAGACCAGCCGGGAGAAGATGCCCACCTCTGGGAAAGGTACAGCAATTTGAAGATAAAAATCACCGTGATGGCTAAGCGTTTCTTACCTTCCAGGCCAGATATCAGATCTCGTTTTTTCTCTGGACCACTTATCCTCTTCCCCCCGCCAAAATATCCCCAAACATTTACAGGCTGAACTTTAACAACTGATGAAGCATCTCAGCCAATTAAAGCCCAAATCACAGAAAGATTTCTCATGTCGCAGCATCGCCTAGCAAAGATTTCTCCAGATCAGGTTATCAGCTCATGAGGCAGAGTTATAACGGATACGCCACAAGCACTTTCAGTACAATGCCAGTGTTGTCGATATGCTCAAAAGAGGCCAGTATTTGTGTGCACGCAGGGCACCGATACACACGGTACCACATAATGAACGCTGGTTTCAAATCTCCAGGCAGCGCCAGCTCTGCGCACCTCCGGGGGCAGACCCAAGCAACGGCAAACGTTCGCTTGTGCAAAGCGAGCCTGTGAATCGGGCCCGGAGCCAGCAGCTCTGCTGCAGGTTCACTTATAGTCAGTTCAACCACTGCCTGCTCGGAACGGTTCTTGAAAGGGTGTAGTTTTCCCCTCAAAGACGTCTCCATCAATAACACCTTTACTACGTACCTGCAAAACCTAGTAACTTTTGTCTGCATTTGGCTCAAAAAAGAACAGAAACGATCACACCAATGCAACACAAATTTTTAGCCCTAAAATGTCAGAATTTTCATTGTAGTCGCAAGAATACAAAGAAAGCGACTTTCTTCTCAAAACCATTGCCTCCACTTACTATCTCCACTCCTTCAGTTTATTAAAAATCCCTCAATTAGCTGATTTAGGGGGGGTTAGTGTTATTGTCAGGAAGATCTGTTCCACGCTCCCCTGGGCCTGAAAACAGCCGTGGCTGCCTCCATCCCCCTGATTACACAAGAGAACATTTTCAGACTCAGCAAAGGTTCCAGAGCATCACCACCCCTCACTCCAAAACGGTTATGAAATGAAGTGGAAATTTTTAGGAAGAGAAGCCAAAAGTGAAACTGTAAGGAATGTAGCCTTCAACACATTAACCCTCAACAACCAAGAAAAAAAAGACATCCAAGCACCGGAGAGCCCCTTCCTTGCCCTAATCTCGCACACGCTTTGCAGTAGAAGCAAACCAAATCGTGCCAGTGTTAGTACCACAAATTTCAGGAAAGCTGCCTCCCCCGTGCTCCCGCCCCATCTATTTCTCATTATTTGCACTGACTCAGAAAGACATTTACTAGATATATTACAAGTAGTGACCTTAAAACCTCAATCCGGTTCTCTGCTGGGAAGGGAGCGGGCAGCGCGGCGGTACCGCTGTCCATAAAGCAGCACGCCCAGGGAAGCGCCTGGCTGGGATCTCACTCCACCGCTACCGTCGGTCACCCTGCCCTGCAAGGGACCTTCTCGGGGACACTGCTGAAAACGAGAGCCTCTACGGGCACAATAGGAACAGCAAAGTCAAAGCTCAACTCGGCTGACGTTTGCGACCTGTTGATCTTCCCCAGACTCCTCCAAACCCCCTGCTAGGTGGGAGAACCACCGGCTGCCTCCACCCTTCCGCTTTCAGCAGCGGCTATGAAAGCACAAAGGAAGATGCATGGTTGGCAACTTATGTTCGATCATAAAATTTGGCTTAAAATAAACCAACATTCTGCAGTGGAAGATTAGGGGGAATACCCAAGTAAAGTCAGGAATTTCCTCGCTCTTAACAAGTGAGAAGTTCATAGCTTGCCGAGAACAAAAACACCCTTGCTGTTACTTCCACTAATAGTCACCAGTGATGTCAGAACACTTAAACAGCTTGCTTCTCCCCCCAAAAAACACAAACAAAAAGATCAGCTCAAAATTTAAATTTGTTTCATAACAAAGCAAGCTGGACAGAAGGTCCTTCCACAGCACAGACCAACTTTTTAAAGAATCACCTTTCCCTTCAGTATAGAACTGAGGTACAACACCAGAGAAGCCTACAAGCCACTTCCAACAATAGTATCTGATTTCCCTTATCAGCAGAAATGACTTACACCCACAGATAACACACTCAGGAGTTGAAAACCTACTTCAAAGCCAAAACATGATACAGCAACGACCTCTCAGGGCAGCACAGTACAGCACGGTCCGAGCAAAACGGCACCCAGACGGGCGACTGCTGTGCAACAAGACCGCAGAAGCCCCCCGGGGAACGGGCTCACACGTGGCTCGGCGTGTTTCCACCCGTGCCACTTCATCGCAAAGAGCCTTGGAGACCAAGGGTGCTGCTGCAAATCTCCCGTCCCCAAGGACCCCACAGTTCTACACCACACGATACCTCTTCGCACCGCTCGCGAGAGCCCTTCAGGTGCATGTTTTCCCCTTCTGAAGGGGGATGAGCTGAGCAGTCCTGCCAACAGCTCAACAAGCAAAGGAGGTAAGCACTGGTCTGCAAAGGGGAAAGAGCCCCGATCAAGGGTTATCGTAGGGGACAGAGTGGAGATTTTATTTCCAGCTTTACTGGCAAAGCAGGGACAACATCATCACCCGTACTCTTGTGAGAGAACCAAACTGTCACAGCAACCGGGAAGTCAGATCTCGTGTCCTGTGCAAGCTGAAGCACAACACAGCTCCTCGGAGAAGTTAATTCAGATGAGGACAGGGCAACTCCAGAGCTTCACACTAAACCCCCAAGCAACCCACGGCTTTCCAAGTATCACCCACAGCCATTAACCGCAGGTTGGTGCCAGCATGTGGCAAAGGGCCAAAAAAAATCACAAGCGGCGATGGCTGTCACAGTCTTATCACTGCCGCTCCATCTACGCACACCAGCCACGTTACTCTACCCCAGCACGCCAGCAGCTTCGGCTGGCAAAGCGGGAGAGGGGCAGCAACCAAGGCTCAGGGGTCCAGAGAGTTCGGAGGGGGGGTTCTGCCCTCGGCACCGACGCGGTCCTCAGGCGCGACAAAGCCAGCGCTGCGCCCCAGCTCTAAAGCTTCAAGCAAGGGACAACGGAGTGTTCTTGGAGCACAGGGACGCTGCTAGTTTAAGCAGACTTCAGCGCGGTAGTACCGAAACTCTAATTGTGGCTGCTGCTTTGCATTGCCACCGTAAATCCTGTTCTGAGGGAGTAAGACAGCAGCCAATACATGAGCGTAGGCATTGCACAACTGGGCTTCTACAAGCACTTGGTGTGAAGAATAATGTGCTTAAAAGATTTAATTTCTAGGGAATGTTTAAATACTGAAGAGTAAACACTGAGTCAGAGACATGCACTAAATACAGGTAAATGCAGCAGGGGCACGTGGAAGCAAAGCCGCAGCCTGGAATTCACTCAATGCCTCCTCTTGTACATGTGAAACTCGGGGCCCGACAGAGGACAAAGCCTCTTTTATTCGTGCAGAAACTGCAAGAAAACAAAACCCAAACAAATAAAGCCAATCTACAGATCCGTTTGGGGATCTTAAAACAAGTCTGCAATACACAACTTCGCCTGTCTGAATTTTCAGTATTGGAGCTTTTTGACACATATAAAGCACAATGGTCAAATGGCGAGTACTTACAACACAAGGAATCATTGAGCAGAACAGCAATACAGAAGAACAGGTGGGTCGATGATCATTGCAGATGTCTAGGACACTACTGCGCATCTTTCAGGAGGTGATTCTGTACAGTAAGTATTGCTCCCTTCCACGCCTTATCAATCTAAATATACGGTGGCTTTCCCATTTCACTGTATTTCCTATTTCTTACAGCAAACAGGTCAGCAGTAATTGCACCAGGAAGCTGACAACACATTTTGATTTTTCTTTCAGTAGACTGAAAATATTTACTTTCACAAAAACAAACTGATGCAGCTATTGAATTATTGTTCTTATCCCAGATGTTATAGTACAGCAAAATGCATGTAAAAGCAAAAGAACTATATATTAAGGTAACTCCCCAGTTCAAACAGCCACAAAATAGAGATGTGTGCATTTTCTACAAATTCTTGCTGGCCATACACCACATAGATAATAGGCATTTTCTGTTACCAAACTACCCTTCCTAAAGCACACTACCAGGAAATAATGCTCCGTTTGATGGTATCCACTGCTGCCCAGAAGCACCAAGCCTCCCTCTGCAGAACACATCCTAGCACCTAACGGCATTTGTCAACACCCCCACACAGCTAAACTACTACTTCAAAACCAACGCAAGAATCATAGAATCATAGAATCATTAAGGTTGGAAAAGACCTCTAAGGTCATCGAGTCCAACCGTCAACCCAACACCCCCTATGCCCACTAAACCATGTCCTTGAGCACCTCATCTATACGTCTTTTAAATACCTCCAGGGATGGTGATTCCACCACTGCCCTGGGCAGCCTGTGCCAAGGCCTGACCACTCTTGCAGTAAAGAATTTTTTCCTAACATCCAGCCTAAACCTCCCTTGGCGCAACTTGAGGCCATTTCCTCTCGTCCTATCGCTGGTTACTTGGGAGAAGAGACCAACCCCCACCTCACTACAACCTCCCTTCAGATAGTTGTAGAGCGCGATGAGGTCTCCCCTCAGCCTCCTCTTCTCCAGACTAAACAATCCCAGCTCCCTCAGCCGCTCCTCATAAGGCTTGTTCTCCAGGCCCTTCACCAGCTTTGTTGCCCTTCTCTGGACACGCTCCAGCACCTCAATGTCCTTCTTGTAGTGAGGGGCCCAAAACTGAACACAGTACTCAAGGTGCGGCCTCACCAGCGCCGAGTACAGGGGCACGATCACCTCCCTGCTCCTGCTGGCCACACTATTCCTGATACAGGCCAGGATGCCGTTGGCCTTCTTGGCCACCTGGGCACACTGCCGGCTCATGTTCAGCCGGCTGTCAACCAGCACCCCCAGGTCCTTCTCCTCTGGGCAGCTTTCCAGCCACTCTTCCCCAAGCCTGTAGCGTTGCCTGGGGTTGTTGTGGCCAAAGTGCAGGACCCGGCACTTGGCCTTGTTGAACCTCAGAAGCCCTGACAAAAGCGGAAAGCAGAGCTGGAAGCTCGCACAATCTCGGCAACTTCAGAAACACAGACAAGCGGGTTAGCTGAGCACATCCACCCAGGCAGGGCTTTCCCCACCGACCGAGGGGCTGGCCGCCTCGGGCTGCCCAGGGGCGCAGTGCCTGCCGGCCTCTGCCCTCGCTTCACGGCCAGAGTTCAAGCCACTCTTGGCCAAGGGAGTTTTGCCTCCTCAGAAGGGGAAGGGGACCACAGAAGGTTCTCTGCAAACTTGGCAGACCATGTGGGAACCGATACAGCCAGGGTGGGCAAGCTGGAGCCAGGAGAACAATTTTGGCTCCTAAGCTAGAAGCCTGAAAAATTGGAAGTGGCACTCCATTTGTTTAAATTACCTTCTGAAACCATGCTCCATATGTGGGAATGAACAGTCATTCTGGTAGCCCTAAACACAACCAGGAGTAAATTGTTCCAAGATGCACATCTGCATTTACCAAAGATTAGACAGATAGGCTGCCAAGTCAGGATTTGATTTTCCTTACAAGACTTTTTTTTTTTAAAGAACTCTTAACTGAAAATGGCAGCACAGAAAGGTACTATATATGGAACAGGAACAGATCACCATCACCCCTACCGCGTTCAAATAAAAGTCTCAGTCTGTCCTCCTGCCTCCTGCAAGCCGGGACCACCAAACAGAGCACGCCCTGTTTGTCCCTCTCACAACGTACTTACATAGCCCACGTCAGCCTGGAATCCAAGAGAAAAATAAAATCTCTCCCTCACCAGCCTGCAGAAAGAGCAGTTTCACATTTTATGCATCGTGCCCACATCGGCATTATTCTGAGGGCAAGAGGAAAAATAAAAACCTTAAAAAACCATTTAATCTGTGAAGCAGCGGAGTCTCTGCAGCCCTCATAGAAGCCGGCTCCCAGGAAAGACATCTCACCTTTCCGTGGTCATTTTTAGCGCTGTCGTGGAAGAGAGGTACCAAAGTCCCGGCCACAGCCACGAAGGCAGATGACGTCAAGTAGGTAAAGTCTGTCTTAGGGGTAATTTCAAAAAGCACGGCACACTGAGGGAGGTGAAGCCTTGGTCTAAGGTAGGACAGCTACTCCTACGTGGACCTAATAAAGATCTAACACCGAAAGCAGATTAGAGAGTAGCTCGCACTGATCCGGTTTAGAAGCGCAGCAACTGTTGATACTAAGCACCCCGGAGGGGCTTTCAGGCATATGAATTCTCGTCTGCACATACGATGCTACCGACTGAGACTGGAGGTCAGCTGCATGGGTTCTGGGACAGTGATGGGATCGGGTAAAATCGATCCAAAGCAAGGAGCAATTATCTTTTATTTTGCACACATTCTGGGGATGTAGAAAGGACAAATGCTCAGCATCACACCCAAAAACTTTGGTGTGAGCAATGTAAACTGCAGGACAACGTCTCCCACAGTTGGGAATGTTATAGAAGATTTGGGCAAGCCTAAGTGGCTACGGCTCAGTCAGCTATCTTCCAGGGAAGAAGGCTTTTCCTGTATAGGCCAGTTCTATCCAAGTTCTTTATTCATCAACTATGCCACTCAGAAAGCAGTTTTTTCATATTCCTGCACATCCGTAAAACACAACAAAATTAGGCGTACAGATGCAAGCTTTGAAGCGATTCTTTCTTATCGTAAGGACTACCAGAGTCGCGGCTTGAGGGCAAGATCTCCAATCTGGAGCAAGCCCACTCCACCCTTGCCAGAAGCAATGCCAGCATACTGGCAATTTTTTACATGCTACCTAGCCCTTGAGCTCTAACGCTTTAATGAACTCATCCCCTTTGCGCTGTACAGTCAGAGGGGATTTTAGTGAGGAGCTCATACTGTATGGATATCGAATGACACGTCCAGTAAAACAAGCTGCTTGCCTTCTAAACCTGGAATATCACAAGACCACTACATAAATGTCAAGAACAGCAGTGCCCGCTGAACAGCCGCAAGCTCACTTGTTGCTTGCTGGCTAACATTAGGACACGATCACCAAACAACTGTATTTGCAGCAAAGCATGCACAGTATCCTGCTTATTGAAGACTAAGCACCACTCAGTTGCTCAGGTAACCTAACACGTACGTGCCATAAGGCCTGCAAATAATTAAGCACAGACCGCCAGCGCTACCTAGTCCGAGCAGCAGTCGGGATCATTGCGAGGCATCTCTTTCTGAAAAGAATTTCTGAAATTCTCTTTTGCCAGCACTGTAACCAACTTGGAAAGCTTTAGCTCAATCACAAAAAACCGTGAGCAAATACCGGGTCTGGTTTTAAGAAACTTCGGACTTCACACAATTAGAGTTAGATCTGTTTTTATTTACAAGGCCGTATCCTATAGCTAAGCAACGTTCTTCTGCATCGAGTCTCTTAGGTTTGTAATTCCGCCTTTTTGGCGATATGCAATTTACCACTATTGGGCAAGATATTTATGGCAGCCATACAAGAAAGTGTGGAAAAAGTGTAGCAATCCAAACACAGTATCTTGCTTATTCAGACGCGGTATCAACATTTTACCCAAATACAGACTACTTGGCCTTAGGTGGCTAATTTACAAGTTAACTGCGTTCTTCTGCTCTTTAGCATTTTTAACCTAGCATGCACTAGAAGTCCAGGATGTCTGAAACAGCTTTAATGCCAGAGAAAATGGTGATATTAAAGAAAAAAAAAAGAAATCTAGAGCTGCATCAAGGTTCCATAATACAAAATCTTTCCACGCAGCTGCAGAGTCGTACATAAGTGCTATGTAGCTCTCTGCTGAGCACATACTGAACCAATTACACAGGAGCCTCGGAAGACCCACACAACCTCGGGAGCTATCACATTATAGATCCTTATGTAAGGCACAGTGACGTAAATACAGTCTCCCTGGACACACGGAGGGTGCGAGATGAGCGAGCCTGCAGGAATTTCAGATCACATTTCCGATCTCCTTTATTCATTCATTTGTATCATTTGTGATGACCTTGCTCTCCAGGGACATATATTACCAGAAGCAGATAAATGAGATTTCTATTAACTTAAAATATAGCAGCAAGGAAATAAAGGCACTGTCTCACAAGGCCGATTATTGTTTCTCTCTTTAAATGGAGATGAAAAAAAAAAGCTTATTTACTGACTGCAAGACTGGTAACACTAACAGTCGTCGCTGCCCTGAATGCTAGAAACTAGATAACCCAGAGAGTTTGCATTTCAGCTGCAGTATCTCTTCTTGGGAAGGGAGAGAACATCATGAGAAACATCCAGGCTGGTGAAGAAGCCTCCAAGGCAACATACTATTCCTTCCCTCCCCCACCAGTCCTCCCCCTCTGCCCGCTACCTCCACAAATCCCAACAAATTTATTTCCATGCGGACTAGTTAATCTTTTATCCTCTAGACACGTCCAAGCAAATTTAAAACCACACATCAAAATCCTAACCAGCTAAGATCAAAAGACAGTGCTAAAACAGACCTTGGGCTTATTTCAATTCAATCCCAGCAGCATCCAGCCCAGCAGCAGGATGCAGGAAGATGGCAGCCACTGGAAGAAAGAGGAGAACACCAGATCTGCCTACATATTACTTTTTACCTTGTCTCAGCGTCTGCAACGGGAACGCGCAGGCCAGGAAGCCGGCCTGCTCTTCGTGCACGCTCGCATCAGACACGCAGAGTCTTGATCCTGCTCAGGCCAAGCGGGTGTGAGGGGGTGCTGCGCCTGCAACCACAGCATGGGCCACCATCTTCCCAGGAAAACCTCTTTCAACACAGGCATTTTCCCCGAGCGTCTGCCTCGCGGATGGAAGAGCATTCAAAGCTTAAGGGTACTTCGAACGGGGATATTCAGCAGAAACAGAACTTCCCCTTCCTCACCAAGTCAATCATGCTCGGTTTTCTTTCAAGGGCCTAAGGTTTAGAAACGTCAGCTTCAGGGGGCTGACGCACTCCTGAAAGGGCTAAGAGTATGAAAAGTGACATCTACCTTCCTTACCAGAAGTCATTCCGTCTCCGCCAAGGCCAAGGGGACTCAGGAGCAGCCACGAAAAACTCAAAAAACCTTTTCCCAAGCAAAGTTCCCCAACCCTGCCAGCACCGAATGGAAGTGCAGCCAGGCAGTACGCAGCTGGCCATCCACTTAGCAGCTTCTAGTTCAGAGCACGTAAACCAGATCCATTAGCGTAAGCTAACGACTTTCAAATCAGTCAGCAAAAGCACCTCTGCTGCTGTCCTGCATGAGAGGCACCTCGCAGCGTTTCCTGCCAGCAGGCAGCAAGCCTCAGCCTTCCCCCTGCCACCGGCGAGGAGAAAGCCAAGCCTCACGGAATCGCGCCTGCATCCAAGGGGCTTTCCCTGTTTGCTGGTCACAGTTGTGCTGGAGCTGGGGTAGTGAAGAGAGGAACGAGTCGAGCGGAGCTGGCACAGCCACAGAGATTTGTGCAGTGCAGGAGGACTTTGTCTGTCTCTCCAGAAGTGAGCTTCAGTCACATTAGCTTGCCTTTCTATGATTCAGGTACAAAATGAAAATGAGTTTCTATTCTAGCACGTACCAAAAATTCCTTAAATGCAACAGCTGCCTCAGGGAAAAAAAGAACTTTTCCCTGGTTATGGAATGTGGTAGAGTCTTAGAGAATAAATAACAGTGACATCTGAGATAACTCGAATGGGCTAGGGCCAGTACATGCACCTTCTAAAGAAACCACAAGCCTGCTAGGGAGTCAGTCACTCCCATCAGCAAGGCTCTACAAAAACATGTTTCTTACAAGCTACAGCTTCCACTCACTACGAGTCACATTCCTGTTCTCATACCCAGACACAACCGTCAGGCTCGGAGGTCAAACTATAAAACCTGGCTATAAAGAAATTAGCCGCACCATCATATCACACGAATGGCCAGTGCATCCCAGGGAGCTGCAAAAAGACAGACCTATCGTTCCAGCAGGATTAACAACTTGGAAACGCTTAAAATCTGAAATCACATTAAGAGGAGTTAAAGTTTAAATAATACAGGTTCACACCCTAACACAGGTGAATACAGCTTTAGGGTGAGCTGTCAGGAGTGATGTAGCCGAAGAGTGTTCAACTGCAATCGCCGCAGCAGAGACTGGAGCCAGGGGAGATACCGGTATGAAATGTCACCAGAAGAGCAGAATACGAGCTATGCTCGGCACTGCATACACAACACCCACTACAGGCTAGGAACTTCAAAACTACCGACGGGCACGAGAATATTTAAACACTGCCAAGCTGAAATCATTTTCCAGCTCACTGTTCAGGAACAACCAGTCCATGGACCACAGCTTACCAGTGCACAGATCACGACGGCAAGAGACAATGGGTGCACGTCAAGACGACTGCCGGCCAGACGGTGAGCCAGAGTGCCCCCTGAGCAGGAAGATGCAGCTGCTAACAAGCAAGACAGGCAAGCAGCTCTAAGAAGAGATGGTGTACATCCAGTGGAGTTTTACAACGACCAAGGAGATACCCCACATTAGCAAGACCTGAGGAATAGCCTGGAATTATCTTCCAGCAAACCTTCCAGGATACAATAATCTCTTACAATCATACCACTGCAACACGGGCTCTGACGCTGGCAGCTGTTAAGACTGCTAGTACGGAACATGCCTTGTTTCTGGGTAACATGTTTTGCAAGTTGCAACACTGTCCAAAGAACAGCTCTCAAGGGACAAAACCAAACTGCAGTAACGGTACTCGATCACAAATTCACACAAGCAGTTATACAGAGTCTCAAGCACAGTCCCACAGCCAAATCCAAACCGGCCTGTGTGCTTAGCCCATGGAAACCCGAACAAGAGAGCTAACAGAATAGCCGTCGAAGCTAAATGAACGCAGCGCAGCACCTCATAAGATGAGGATCAAACATCACGGCTTCTTCTCCGTCTCTCTGGTCATGCTCTCCTCTCCTCCCTCTGTCACATTCACCTCACTGTACTTGACAGCTTTTGCTTTCGTCTGTCCGAGGGGAAGCTGGCTAGCTGAGAGTAAACAGTTCTGCTTGGTCCCTCTGGGGAAAAAGAAAGAAAAAAAGCTTTCCAACGTCACTGAAATGGAATGTGAGGAAACTAAGTGCACTTGGTAGGGGGAGAAAAAGGACAGCCTTACACTCCAACCTGTTTGTACACAGCACTCAGCTGCGCAAAACACAGTTCAACAATGCACCTGGGCTTGTGCTTTAGATCCCTTTTGCTCTGAGGGTCTGAAGAGATATTTTGGTTCATAGAAAAGCTATGTTAATCAAATGAATCATTTAATAGGAATATACAGTCATCCCAAAGCAATGGAAAATCTAGAGATTAAAATGTTCAATCTACGCATCCAGCATAAAAGGTTAGAGTAACACCTCTTTAAAAAGCATTACTCATCCCTGCTTCAGCTGTACATCACTGCAGAGGTGTGGAGAAAGGGGGATGAACAGCATCAATAACTTATCAGCTGCAGTACAAAACAACCAGGTAAGAGTCATAAAAAGCATAAAGCAAGACCTAAACCACCTCAAATGTAAAAAGCCTTTGTGCAGTAGGGCCAGCTCCTAGTCACTGAGTCTTGAAGTGGATGATACCTGAGGCAGGTTTCCAGCTCTATCCCACTCTTACTGTATCCAAAGACACATGTATCATGGTGGGAGACTCGCACACTTCTGCTAGCATTACAAGAAATTCCCTCTCAGAGAGCTGACAGAGGGTTTGTTGAAGTGCTGTAGCTATTTACCTGAGGAGAAAGAAGAAAACAATGCAAGTCTTGGTTGCAAATAGCATGAGCTCTGCATTACAGGCATGCTTTCCTAGGCTTCTAAAGCTACACTCAAGAAGTGCAGATATACTGTTACAGATCAAAGTTTTTGCAGTGGCTGTTTAAGGAAATTCATTTACAAAGGTTAAGCACCACAGCCATCCTACACGTGGCCCATTCTTTGCTAGGGCTTACATAATGAGTTTTTGAGTTACCCATTCCAACTTGATCTTACGATCCCATCACATTTTATGATCTAAAACGCAACAGCACACAAGCAGACCACCTCCTCACATAGACCCAGCCCTCTACACTGCCATTCTGCAGGGAGTCTGGAAGACAGGCAGCACATTCACCCCAACGGGAGGTAAGCTGGAATCTCTCCCATGCCACACACCCTCCTAAAACCCCTCCTCGACTGCATTCAGGTCTGTCGAAAAGTAATGCAATGAAGAGAGCATATGGATAGATCCAAAGATACTCTGATTCATTACTGAACGCCAGCAGACATATTGCTGTAATTAGCCTCTAGCTCAGTTGCAAAATTTGTTTCTGAAAAGTTTTTGAGCCAACAGATCTGGTTATATAAAGCTCAGACCCTTCCTCTTTCGCATGAGCTGATAGTCTTCTCGATGGGTGACTGGTGTTTGCTAGTAAAACATTCATCCCTCCACAGACGAAGATGATGCATCTAATCAAAACAACTTCCCCGTCCAACAGCCTGCTGGTGGTCTAGCCAAAGCTGGCATTGCCAGCTAATGCCCGATTACGGAGTATCTGCCAAAGACCAGAGTCTCCGTCAGAAGAGGTCGTGCTATGAAGAGCAAGGACCAACCAGCCTGGCAAGCAGCCAGCACCAGGGACTGACGGTTCTGTGCAAGGAAGTCTGTTGCACCCTCGCTTCCACACAGAGCCTACGTCTCGAAGCGAGCCAAAATATTTCAGAAACAAAGCTCATGTACCATAAACCCATGCACATGTTCCTTTACTGTGATATATCCTACTGCCGTCAGGGCAACGCATCATTCTTTGCCTTAGCATACCTCACCAACTGAACTGGCTGACCAGGCAGCCAAACAGAAAGGGTTCATTAAGTTACTGAGCACTTTTAAATAACTGCAGGTTACTGCTGAATGTTCTTTATATCTTTTATCTAAACAAAATGTTACAGGACTAGGCTTGTTTCATGCAACAACGCCCTTGTACCTTCTACTCCTGATAGCGAGCAGTTAGTTCTGTACACCTCACTGAGTGATTACCTTTTTCCACCTTTTACAAACCAATGCCTGAAAAAATCAAAAGATATTCTGTCTTCTGAGCTGTGCCTCCCCTTTTTGGTTTCTTTACTAATACATACATAGCAGGATTCCTCCCCCTCCCCAAGATTCTGATAAATAAAGCTTGTGGTTTAAGCTTTACTGGAAACCATGCTTCCTACCTTGCTAGTTTTTCATACTACTCTCTCTCTCATTAAGCAATTTAGATACTTAAGTAGTAAGTCAGAAGTGAAAGGAAGGTTCTCAATCATGAGATCTAAACAAAACTGGTCCTTCGTGAGCTCGTAGCTCCTGATAACTACCTCATCTTCTGGTAAAAATTGTCTAACACACTACATTATCTTTACACCTTCGGTTGTCTGAAGGGGGTCAAACAAACATGTACTTTCCTCGCAGAAGACTGGTAGTACTCCTGCGGTTGGTTAATACTTGCAGTGGAGATGTATTAACTCACCAAGCTATGGCAACTCAGCAGCTTGCAGTTCCCTGTAAATAACCAAGGCCCCTGTCCTAAAAACAACAGTCTCAAGAGACTAGTCAAGTGCAGCAAGGCACAATGGCTGTGAAATACAGTTAGCCATCCCAGCACGCCCTCCAATTATTCCTCAGAAACTCAATGACTTCTTAGGGAGACTGCAGCTCTAGATGAGCTTTATCCAGCAATTCTCAACACAAAATACATAAACAGTCCCTGGAGCACAGATGGAAACTGATGCCTATCCCCTCCCAGGGGAGTTCCCTCATCACTAGGCTACAAGATCATGTTCCCTCTTGCTCTTAGTCTTTGATGATACAAATCTTACGTTCCTTCCTACACAGTACCCCAGTTTCAACATGAGAGGTAGAGCATCCCCTCCCTTATTAGCCTGTAGCTTCGTGATTAGGGCACTCTCAGAAGCCAGAGTCACGGTTGCCCCAAGGCTCAAGGAGATGGCTCATCTCTGGTATCGCAGTAAATGCAATTTCCCATCTCCCTTTCACTCACCTACAGGGTACCGGTGTTCACCCGCGACGGATGACCTCGGGTGCAGCTGATGAACCACATGCAAGCTCCGAGGTGGAAGACGCTCCAGAAGCACACTCATCTGCCCTGCGTATAGATTTGCTCTTCCCACGAGAGCAGTATGCTGAAGAAAAGGGTCAAGCCGTTTAAGAGCAGAAGTAATTCAGTTTTTCTCCTAGGAGCAAATCAAAGCCATACAACAGCATTTTGCTTAAGGAGACTTGAGAAAGGAGAGGAAACCCTTAAAAGCCAGCTTTTAAATAAACAAACAAGAGAAAAAAAACAGGCACATTGAGAAATACCTCTTATTTATGAAGTTTTAAGATTTAAGCCAAAATATCTGGAGCACGATGAAACTCCTTCCGCCTAGCACCACCAGTTAAATCTCTCCAATACAAGCATGTCAACATGAACCAGAGATTGTGTCCAACAAGCACACAGGTATTGCTCAAGCTTCTGCTGTCGAATGCTTACTTCCTCCGCACGTCCTGCAGCTCAGTCATTTGGCAAAAAGTCAGCTATTTCTCTATTTTTAAGGCGAGTGTCTAATCTTCAGAGTTTCAAATAACTTCTGAAATACTGACTTTGCTCTCTGAAAACCTGGAAGTCGAAGAAATCCTTTACTTTTTCCACCCTTGAAGTTAACAACACTCCTATACTTTGAGATCCTACGCAGCTGCTTTGCTGTCTCCCCCAGTGCCAAAAGCACGGCAGAAGGTTTCACCAGTTACTTTTTCATCCAAGCACAATGAACCCAGAGGTGCTGCCTCCACAGCTTCAGCCCAGGCAGTAACCTGGGTTTTCAGCGCATCTCACCAATGAGCACCCAAAAATGAGGTAATGACACAGCAGCTTTATGAGCTACAGGAGGCCATTTCAGTGGCTGACAAAATTTGGAACTACTTGGGTCTCCATTCACTTTGGAGAAAGCCACTAATCTCAGAGTTAACTGCGCAGCGTGCTGTCAGCACTCAAAGCTACCGCTAAGGAAATTTCCCCATGGCTACTACTTTAACGAAATTATCTGCCACCAGATTTATTCATTCTATCAGGATGAGATATTTCTTCAGCACATTTCCTCCAGTCTAGTTTAAAAGGAAGGAAATGAAGATAACACAAAATCGGCACGATGAATACAACAAAAAGCTTGGGGATTCAGGAGCTTACTGAACAATAAGTAGTTTTACTTCTCAAAGTTTTCAAGCCTATGGCTCCACTACCTATGGAAAATTTAATACATTAGAGATCAAAGAAGCCTGACTAAAAATAAGTCATCACCTAGCCACAAAGAGAAATGGCAGATCAACAGCAACTCAACGTGCCCTCATACGCAGAAGAAAAACAGCAGAGGCGCAGACCCTCGCTGTGCAGGGTCCCTTCCGTCCCCCTACTCCCGTTCCGTCAACACAGGCATCCAAAGTCAAAACCAGAGCCACCTCACTAAGTGAATCTTTTTTCCTGGCCAGCCACGACAGCTGGACTTCTCAGACATAGCAGCTACACAAGCACATCATCTCCCATGCAACAGTGGGTTCTTGGGATAATCCGAGGCTCTCTGGAAAAATGAAGCACAAGCCTTGTCAGCTTGGACACCTACCGCTATGGGCCACTGCCTTTATAAAGTCTTTATCACTGCAACAAGCCTTTTCCCAGCCATCCTGTTGAATCATCTCCCTTGTGGCCGCTGCACAGCCCGGTATCGGGTGCAGCATTGCCACCTTACAGGGATCACCAGCAAGCCACCCGTGAACACCTTCACCCAAACAGTACGGGCCAGAGGGAGCACGCACACAGAGAACGGTACAGGTACGAGCAAGGTTGCCTGTTACTGGAAACCATCAGTTCCACCTGAGAGCTTATGAAATTTCATTCGCAGAACAAATTAACATCAGTTCCTAGAGCTGAACACTAACCAGCTTTGACAACGCTGCCCCAGAGCTCTCCCTACCTACACCTTCTATCCATACAAAAAAAATCCCTAAACTTTAAACAGAAGTCAAACTGTTACACTGAACTCATCTCACTCCAAGCATACTTAGAAGCTACACACAAAATTGTTTCCACTTACAACACACATTCCTGACACCAAAACTCTGCAAAACACAACTCTCGTCATTCGAGTCCTTTGAAACAGAAGCAAGTTTGACACCACACAAGGAATCTTGACTCTCAAAGGAAGATGAAAATGAAGCAGTGCTGTAAGGATAGGTTAGCTGTAAGCCCCAAAATGCCCAAGTTTTGGAGGTTTGGAATTAATTCAGGTTTTAGCATTTTTACTACCATACCTTACTCCCAAATGTAGGGAAGGAAAGAAAGGTGATCAAAAAGGAAACTGGTAATTTCTGAATGCAGTTCATCTTAAAGAAGTAGTAACACAACACTTCTATGCAATTATTGGACCTTGCCGGTTGGCAATTTGGAAAGATACAGGCAACGAAAAACCACCGCAGAGATCTGAAGTACCCCCAGACCAGCAATCCCTACGACTGTTCCAAGAGCTGCCGCAGAACACGCTGCCATGGCCGAGCCCGGCTTGTAGCTGCTACCCGTGTGAAGTTTCCTGTGATCTCAGCCACTGACCCATCCTTTGTACTGCGCACCATAACGATTCACTGGAGAAAATACGTTCCACAGAGACGCGAAATGAAGGACAAGTTTTCCAAAACTACGCTAGTACTTTCAGAATACTTCCCCAATGACTTCTAATTAGACTTCTGACTTCTAATTTGCTTTTTATCAAAGGTGGATCTAAAGTGCATCACAGGTGCACAAGGCAGCTTGCCGAAAGACGAAATTCCAACCTACGTGAATTTATAAGCACATATATCACAGCTGCAAAGTGAGCAAGAGCTTACAGGAACTTTGGCTATAATTCTTACTAACATGAAATCTCAGGCTGGGACTCTCAACGTGTCCTGTGGTCACACATGCAGCCCCGGACAACCAGACACCTTCCAAGGCTGAGAAGGAAGGGACACGTGGGCAGTCTGGCTCCAAAGGCCCCAGAAAGCATCCATCATGGAGTCAGTGAATCAAAGCCTGACTTGTGTCCGTGCCAACAAACAAGTTCACTCTTTCACCAGGCACCTTCTTCTAAGGAGTCACCCAAAAGCTGGCAGCTAACCGCCTCCTAGAAAACAAACTGCTGACGTCTGAAGTTATCTTGTTGGTCGTTCGTACTCACGCTAACACCATGAGAGCCTACGACATTCTGCACTGCTCCGAATTCCTTCCGCTCCGTCAGCCAGTAGTGACTGCACAGTGAAGATTCACGTGTACAGCTGCTGTCCTTCCAGTCACGTCCCCTGGGGCTGAGCTGCCTCCAGCAGCTTGCTTTTCTTCATCCTCACACACCTCAGAAACTCCAGAAAAGAAAACTGGGGAAGTTCGGCTGATCTCGCAATTCCTACGTCACTTGCACTATTCCCATGCCTTTATTGCCATGGTCTCTATTAGCAAACTCATCCTCCCGTCTCGCCTGTGCTGCACCGCTCAGAAGCCTGCGGCGACAGGCCTGCAGCCCACGAAGGGGCCGAAGCACATCCCTTCCTGCAAGCTCAGCCAAGCCAGAGGATATGGGGGACGATCCCACTGAACCCTCTGCAGTCCACTAAGAAAATTGTAAGTGAAGAGGAGACAAGTGGCCCTGACACACAGATGGGGGAGCCTTCTACGCTCTTGGGAAGAGAGCAGGTTTTGCTTGCCGTAACTAGTTTTCTTTTCAGGACTCCCACTACAACTGCTCGTGTACGCCTACCACCTCATCCGCATCTGCCCAGTCAGGGTACGCTGCAGGGGAAAGATGTGCTGTCCAGAAGCAGCAGGGAAACAAACACCACCCCTGCAGCTGGCAAGGCCCCAGAGCCAAGTCAGGGGCCCTCGGGAAAGGCAGAGGAAGAGCTAACAAAGCATGGAGGGCAAGTGTGCCTGCAGAATTAAAAATAACTATCCTGATCCTCCCTCGTCCTGCTGCGCAGCTCGGTCCAGTGTCCCGTGAACGAGGACGGGGAATCCCTGCTCCAGGTACGAGTGAAGTGCAGGCAGGACATGTGCTTCAGGTTACAGAAGCGGCGGATCTAGTAGCTTGAATTATACTTTAAAAAAATCAAACTGAAATTCAAGCTCTATCACAGCCTTGTGCTGCAACTTCACATAGTCCTTCAGCCATTTGTTCTCTCCAGGGAAGACAGATAGCTTGCCAACCGAGAACTGCACTGTGGGATTAGCCAATGTTTATGAAGTGCTTTAAAGATTAGAAGTGTCACCTATGTGCTAAATATTTCTCCGGCACTATCAGCTTGAACAGCAACCGAGTATCTTGTATCTACTCCTGGTGATCTTGAGCTGGTTGCCGCAGGCGTCAGTCAACCTGACTTCCAACCCCTGCATTTGGCATTAATTCCAGGGGCTTTTTTAGATGCATCGCGGGAGAGGACAGAATTATGGAACTACTTACAACTGTAACTTCTAAGAACTACTAGCAGAGTAATGACAGTAATATCACCAGAAGAGGCTTAGGGATTTATTTTTTGAAAACATTCTCATACGTGTGCATGAGACCGGAATACGTTGGAACGAAGCCCAACCATGCGAAGAGAGGCCCTCACCGTCATGCACCCAGACAGAACTGGCTTGGCAATGCTATGAAAGGGTACTTTGTACACATCAGCTTGACAGGAGCTAAATGGATCCCAAAGTCCTTCATTCCCCAAAAAGCTTTTTGCAACGCTCTCACAGCACCTGAATGAAGAAACCAAGACCTGAGTCTGAGCACACAGGACAGCGGTACGGCACTGCTCACACCGTTCACGCCTTACAGTCTGCATTACAACACGCACAGACCAAACAGCAAGGATAGACTTGTTTTCGTTCCATTCTTCCTCTTGTTCCCATATCACCTACATTTCTCTTCCAGCTAGACTACAAGCAGAGCCTGCCTGCATCAAGACCTCCCCACTATTGCCAGTATCACACGCAGAGCCAAGCTCTAAGTGTTCAGCTTGAGATCTCAGTGTTTCCCATTCACTCACCTTTTGTCACCCATGCTCCATCCATCCTCAGAGGACTTACGCCGCATATAGGTTTAGAAACATGTAAAATACAGAGCTCAGTCTTCCCTTCAGCCTGTAGGTTTGAAGCAACAGAATCCAACAGCTATTATCAAGCAGTCGGAAAATGAGAAATTCAATTCCAAGAGTTTACTTCTGCACTGGATACAGAAGAAAAACAAAGCTGGAAATCCCTCGCTTCATAAATAACAGCTACTCTGAAAGCGTTGTCAATAGGAAGTTGTTGCACTAAACTGTACACGTTTGGCTCACAATTTGCCAACAAGGAGGAAAACTAACTCCACAGAGGATTCCCATAAGATGAGCTCAGTGTCAAAACCAGAGAGGTCACACCAGAGATTCAAAGGGGAACGTCACCTGAAATGGATGTTGCATTGCAGAGGGGTAGTTTTTACCGCGGTGGCCCAGCCTGCATCCAGAGGCACGTGCTCCGACTTTCAAGCGGCACGGTTCTCAGCCAAACGCAGAACAGGCCCCTGCTCACGGGCCACGAGCGTCCGGACCCTACAGTGCCGAGAGCCCGGCGGCCACCAACACCTGGGCTCTACCATCGGGGCCAGAGCAGCAGGACCTGGCCAGCAAGAGTTTATTCGCACCTCTGCGCAAGAGCAGGGCAGAATTCTCTTCCCAGCCTCTCACCAGCTGTACAACCCTCCATCAGGCACGTAACCAGCTAGCCCCCGCAGCCCGGGACCCCCAGGCAGCACCAGCACCCACACGTCACCGTGCCAGCGGTGTGCGACCAGTGACGCAGCTGCAGCCCGCTCGACCCTGAGTTTTCGGAGCGGCTCTAGGCAGACCCAACAAGGTACGGCAGCCCCGTGCCTGGGCCGCCCCTGCCCTAATGCTGCGTCTGCCCTCCGACTGCCACGGTGAACGCTCCGAGAGCCAGAGACGCAAACGCATGAAGCCCAAGGACAGAGGAGCCCATTAGAAAGAAAAACATTATCCGAAGCCAAAACAGTGTCACGGCAATGCTTTCTGCTCAGCGGTGGAGCCAGAGGACAGGCGGCTTGTTAACGCTCACTCATTCAACACAAACAACAGCAAGAGAACCAAAAACAGCCATGGTCGTCAGTCAGTTCCTCTGCAGCCAGGAGGGTGTTTTGGGGAGGAATCCCGTAAAAGAAGGCAGGGCAAGACCCCGGCAGGAGGCAGACCACAGCGGGGACGATAGTGCTTTTCCCGTACAGGTTTCTCGTACAGAAAGACTGCTCGCAGGCCGAGCCCCAGCCAGGCGCGGGACAGCCTCAGCCGTGTCCCGCACGCTGGGCTGCGACGCGTGCGGGTCGATGTGGCAGGCAGCTGCCTCCGACTTCGCACCGGGTGACTCAGCGAAGTCACGCATCACAAGCGGCTCTTACTCAAGCCATGAATTAGTAGCACAGGAGAGTCTGAAAACTCCGAACCAAAGAGATGGCTCAGTGCAAACAGGCCTCCTAACAACACATGCCGTTCTTGCAGAGCCACTCGCACCCTTTTCTGTGCAAAGCCAGCTGAAACCAAAGGATCAAAACAAACAGAAGACTGGAATTGCCGTTCAAGACCTGAAAACACCTTTGACAAAGGAAAAAAAAGCCTAGCAAAAAATAAAAAGCAATCTCAATCTTAACCGAGAATTGATCTTCCTAGTCCAATAAACAACTGGAGCATCCTAGGCACTGAATGTCTCCGCTCTAACAATTCAGATGCTCAGCCAAGGCTTCCACCTGTGAGAAGGAGGCAGCACCATGGGAGGCTTTTTGCAGAGCAGCCTTTGTTCTGGGACCCAGCAAGGAAAACACATCCCCCCAGCCCAGATCACTTTCCCTCCAACTTGATAGGATCTGAATTTGGAGGACAGGAAGCAAACTTTGTTTGAGGCAGCAAGAAGGACCGTCTTAAAGCACGCACTAATGCATAAGTTTTTCGAGTTTGGAGACCTACGTGCGATAAAACAAAAAGCGTTTTGCTGTTTACCTCAGAGACACGTAACTTGCTTTAAAATAGCCTGCTCGGGTGCCTCTGCAGAGCTCCTCTTGTTTGGACAAGCACGTTTGCTCTGGTGACTATTTGAATGATGACTCACTCGAACAAGCCAGGGCACCCTACCACACAAAACCCCAAACTGCTGACTTAGGGCTTGGGATGCAAATCCGCCAGGAAGCGGCGTTTCCCCGCCGAGGGCCGAGACGTCCAGACCTGGTCACCGCTGCACACGTCGCACCAGGACGGCCCTTACGGCCAGGCTGCTCCGGGCACGGCACGAGGCAGCACTCCTCGTGCAGCTCCAGCCATTGCTGAAAGAGAAGCTTTCCATCGAGTACGTGCGTATACGTTTGTTAAATGCAACTGTAAACGATTGGGGAAAGACTGGTATCTACAATGAAACAGTTAAGTCAATTCTAATGCCATGAGACTAAAAAGTAGAAAATGTAAAGCAGACTAGTAAAATGAAGCGCTATAAAGAGAAAAAACTACTTCAGCTGCAGTTCTTGCCTTGAGGACAAATTCAAAGAGAAGACAACAGGAATAAGCAAATTTTATAAAATATTCTTGCTCTCATAGCACTTCAAGTTGCTTTTTTTTCTTTTAATATTTGTGCTCTGCAGAACTGACAGCCCGACTGCAATGTCTTTGTTCGCCCTCTGAAGGGCTGGCGACAGGCGGGTGCAGGACTGCCTGCCCGGCACCTCGTCCCCTGCTCCTCCGGAGCCGGCAGCGCCCGGCTCGGATGCGAGCCCGCGTCCGCCCCGCTCGCCCCGCCGGTGGCACTCCTCCAGCAACTTCCACTTTTGTCTCACGGAACACGTGAGAGTCACAACCCGTGACGAGCCCAGCAGTAATTGCCGTATCAATTCGGACGCTCCTTCGGCCAGAGCAACGCCTGTAACTGTAAACCGTAAACCTTTTAATATCCCGCGCAATTACAAAGAAAACAACTTCTGAGCAGCACCGCGGCAGCATCGTTCGGAGCCTGCTGCCGTTTATTCCACCGTCGACCTGGGGCCTGGCTAGGGACGGCCAAACCACGCGGGGAGTTGTGTTGAGAGATACTGTCAGGGGGGCAGAAGCAGAGACAGCTCTTCTACGTGTCAATGATGATGTCAGAGCTGCTCAACCCTTTTCCTGCTGACCTCACTGAAGAGCACAAAACGCTGGAATGCAGGGAATGAGAAGACAGATGAACAAACTGATGGCATGCCATCAGAACGCGATTTGGCGCTAGTGCAACCCGTGGACTGCTTACAAATCCGAGAGAGAGCCTAAGAATTAAGCAACTAAATCGGGCACTGTCACACAAAGTAGTCTTACCACCGCTCTCTGCTATTTACAAACAATTATCAAGGAAAGGTAAACAATCTGAATGACTGTTTGGAGATTACAAAACATTCCCATCCACTGTAGCCTTTAAACTGCAAGTCAGATGCTTTGCTGAAGCAAGAATGAGATCAGCAGAACTCACTTCCAATCCCCGACGCCAAATCCTGAAGCTCATTGTCACCCTACCAGCCCTTGACAACGAAGGCAGCTTTTCCTGCCCAGGGATCCAGGGGCAGGTCTTGGAGAGGCACAGGCAACCAGCCTCGGGAAGGCTCCCGCCTTGCTCCGCGCAGACCTGACCCGCTTTTGTCTCGCCGCGCTGCGAGCTGGGCTTCGTTGCTATGGTGAAAGCTCTGACACATTTAGTTTTCCCACTGATTTCCTGCTGCGCTACCAACTACGGATGCTTTGCACCTCGCTGCTTATCGGTACGGTGACAAGGAACCCCACCAGCACCCACGCAAATGAAGAATGGATTCGGCCACGTGCTGTCCTTGCCTGGTCGCTCTGCCAACAGCATTTAGTTACACCTCTATTAAATAAAATCTCTCTTGCCCCATCCATATCAGGATGGCTTAGGTACTCCACTCGTGTCTTCTCAGGACGTGCAAGATTTGATATACTTTTGAAGAGTTTAGCTTGCATCCTAAACCCATCTGCCTTTAAATTAAGCCCTACAAAAGTTCAAGAAACTTGATCATAATCCAAAAACGCTGCTCTAGAAGAAAAATACGCATGCCTGTCCTGATTCTGATTGCAACAACTGATAATCCCAGTCTTTGGACAACCTGACAGCCAAACTCGGAGCGCCGAGTCCCTGCTGTCACACACGCTCTCACATCAGCTTCCACTCCCACACTGACTGGCAAGATGCAAGAGCTCTGATTGCTGAAACAACGCAGGATTTTTGTAAACCTTGATCTGCAACAGAAAACACTCAGTTCTGCTCGCAGAGCAGAGCATGTTGACATCCTCAAACCAAACATGAATTTTAGGCCTGCCATTTCCCACAACATGTTTTAGAAAGAAGTACCAACAGCTGCTTCCCTATCCTCCTGGAGACATTGACGCCCAGTCAGTAAATCCCTTACACACCCTTCCACAGCCTCTTGCAGGAGTCACCCACTAACCTCGCGTCCTGAGAAAAAACAAACAGTATTTGCAGATGAAGGATGATTAGTTTCCGTATGTTTTCAAGCAGCTCTAAGATTCTCAGCTGAAGTCTTCCCAAAGCTAATACCTGGTACGAACCTGATGTTGTTCTGTGGGCTCTACCAGCACATCTTCTGAAACATTTTTCCCGAATTGCTTGTCTTGCTGTCATCGGATTCGGAGCAGAGCACACAAGAGTGACCCCTGCCAGCAAAAAAGATGGACTAAAGGGTATGTTTCTCCAGGGAACTCACCCATACGGGACAACACACAGGTCTCCCAGGTCTTTGAAAATCTATCAAAAGGATTTAGACAATTGAATGACCCTCATAATTAGAGGCCGCATCCCACCCTTGCCTTTAGAAAAGGTGGTGCAGTCTCAAATCCCATATGGCAATTCCCGAACCACCATATTTTCCTTTCAGCACCCACGAAGGAACTAACTTCATACCCGACTGTCTCAATGGTCGATGGTAGCTGAAAACAACGATACGGTTTTGTCTGCGGTACCAAACCGGGAACAGCAGCGCACACACACAAACAACGGAAAGGAGAGATTAAGGCCCACATGTCTAGCAAATGACTCAGAAACTGCAGAAGCGCCTACTGAGTGGGAAAATACCTATAGTCAGTCTTCACTTGTCTTTTTACTGTGTAATGGGAGTCTCAACTGGGATGAAAAAATAGTAATATTTTGTTCTGACTAAGCATAGGTTTCCACGCGAACCTCAGCTGCTGTGGGAAACGCATCCCTGCGACTCTGCCAGGGCAGTGGGCACGCAACACCCACGCACCAGCAGACTCGTGGAGGTAGCTACCGTGATTTCCTTCTCCTCCACCAACTTTGTATTTTCTAATGATACAAAACAGCTGAACTAACCAGCAGAAAGGAAAAGTTGTTGGTTTGGTTTGGTTTTTGTTTTTAATCTTACACTTCCCAAAGCAGCTCAGGTGAAAAACAACCACTGCAGAAGCCAAATATGAAAATCCTTCTACACAATCAGAATGATTTTCATTGGTTCCCAATGAGATTGTGCTTGAAAACAAACAGTTGCTGCATAACCGACAACCACCTCACTGTGTCCAAATGCTTGAGATGCAAGAACATAGATGGGCTTTGTACAGCTAAGAACGTATTCCTTAATGGCTACTGGGTAACGATTCTATTTGTTTAATGGTACATTTACATGTGCAAAAAACCAGCAGTACGAGCGAAGCTATATAATAACCAGTCTTATTGGGGGGAGCAGGAGGGAGGCCCTGCGACCTCAAAAACTGCTGAAACCAGCTACAGCTGTTACAGGCCTCCGGGGTGCAGAAGATACCAGATACAATAGGAGCAAAGGAACACTATTGTCTTCTGGCCACCTGGTGACGAGAAAACCTACCGTAAATCAAGCGGCACGTTACCCTTTCCATGTTCCCAGGCAGGGGAAAGGCCAGAACAACTCCCTGCAGCAGCCCGAGGGGCTCCGGCGAGCTGCACGGCCAGCGCAAGCAGGCAGCGTTTGGGTTAGCGAAAGGCAGGCTCGGCCGGGAGATGCCGCGCACGCTGCCAGGGGCCTGACCCGTAGCCCTCCGCTCCGGCCCATAACCCCGGCAGAGCCCCTTGCAAGATTACAGCCCAAGGATTTCCTACAAACACGGCTAGAGAGGAAGGACTAAGAACAAAGACTGATACTTTCCTTCTTCAGTTACTGCTACTGAGCTTAAAGTACAATTTAGGAAGCACAGAAACATGGTCATGCTCTTACGGTAACTGGCCAAAAGGCAAACATTTTCCTATAGCACTAATTATTTCACTGCAAAGGTAACTACGGACAAGGTTAGAGATCAGTGCCTCTTTCTGTCAGGGTAGTGCACAAACCCACAGAGCGGACATTTCCAGCCAACAGACCGGCTGGCGGCGTAGCTCGGTAGTTTAGCTGGCAACTGCCTGGACTGTTTTACCTACAAGGCAGTTCGCAATCCCAGGCCTCAAGGCAAAGGTATGCATAAAACCTTTCCTGAAGAGACAGCAAAGAGGAGAAGCGAAGAAACACGCAATGAAAAGCGGCATTGCTAGCTAAAGGAAAGCACGGACAAACACCTTTGTAAGAATTTAGACACACAGGTGATGAGAGCCATTTTTTCACCCAGTTTCTTCACTTCCATTATAATGCAGTCCACATGCCAGAAGATCTATGCCCACCTCCCCTAGGACGCACGCACACGCGCTGCCCTCGCAAGGGTAACCTGCGCGTCACCACCACTCCAGGGTCCTGCGAGCCTCGAAGAGCAGCACGATACCCGGACAGACTGTATCCTCCCATCCCACAGACGGGAACTGGCTTCAAATTAGGATCACTGCTGCAGTTCAGGGTGTTATCTGCTCAGACTTCACGCACAATTACATACAGCTTGTCAACTTATTCCTTCCATTAAAAAGACTTAGATGCTGTGAAATGCTACAATTAGTTTTTAGGTGAAGCCTCATCAGCTTCAATTCAGCTGCCTTGGCCCATCAGCAGGAAGCCTTAGGGCTTGGAAGACACTGTCCCCCGAAAGGGACCAGAAACACACCTGGAACTACCCGATGAGCCTGAACGCAGGCAAAAAAATTCAGAAACACTTCAGGCTAAATGCCAGTAGATCCCAGAGCCTTACAAAACCCCCCTGTGCCCGCAGCGCGATGGCCATGGTTCTTTTACACGCCTGTCACTGTCGTGCCCCTATACACGTTACATACGTATTTCTGCACACAACATTCTATGCACGGGAAGAGGCTATCCAGGAAACTATATAGCTGAAAGTCCAAATCAGCCAAAGAGCGAGCACAAGCTGAGAGAGACTTGTTTAGGTAAGGAAAAACCTTAAAACAGTTTGTCTTCCCTTCTGTTGCAGAAATCCACGTGCACTTTCTCAGCCTTGAAAACACTTCACTGCGTCCGTCTCGTTCAAAACTACTTCCAATAGGACTAACCATATTTTAAAAGTTCTTGGAAGGAGACATGAAACATCCATCTGTTTGCTGAAAGGCAGCAGACGTACGCAGCCTCCAAATCCAGACTTTAATTGAAATACTTTAATCTGCTGCCGCAGCCCCACATTCTCTTTTATTCCCAGTAGCACCAAGGCGTGCGTTCTCCTAATGGAGCTCTGACAGTCGTCCTGCGCCTGGCCCTCTGTCAAACCACTCTAGCCTCCAGCTCCGGGCCCGCAGTCGCATGCTGATACCCTACAGAGACTCCTTTTCTTCCAAACGATCTTCAAAACTCAATAATTAATGTACTATAGCTGCATCAGATACTTTAAGAAGTTGAAGGCAGAGCTTCCAATTGCCAAACCATACATGAAAGTAGCACACGTCAAGGAGATGCTGAACTACAATGAAAACATTAAACTGGACTGTCAATAACAGTCATCCTCCGCATTACACAATACCAAAATTTAGGCCAGTCACTTCATCCATCTGCAAATCAAGACAATAACTCAATGCACACAGATTGCTTCTGTGAGCAGGCCCCATTTAGATGGCCGAGGCAGTGTTCAGCTGCCTTGCTTTGGGAAGCTGGTCGCGCCAGGCTCCCACTCCAGTCGCTGGAAAGAAACGGGCACTTTTGCTCAGCGGCTCGGCTGACCTATTTCAGGGAGTGCTGAATCACTCTCCAGGCAAGCCTCCCTCTCCCACCAGGCACTGATATCCAAAGCCAGGTGAGACACATCCCGCTCCAGCTGCGCCTTCCACTGCGCCAGAAGAGCCTTTTGTACGTGCATCCACGTCCCCGCTTTATTCTTCTGCGGTGCCAGCTCCTTCACATAGATTCTCGGAAACTCCAGCTCCCCGACTCCCGCGGGGAGGTTTTCCCAGCCCCCGACAGCCTTCACAAACTCTGCCCACACGACGGCCGCTCTGCGTGACGCAGAGCATAAATACCTTTATGCGCTCCAGCTAAGGGGCACAAAACCAACGCTCGTATTTATACCTTCAATTTCATTTCAAATCTCTAATGACCAAAACGCCTTCAGGAAGAGTATCTACACTCCCACCACCTGCATACAATAACCAAGCTGTATCAATAATCAAAGCTACCATGGCCACCGACTACAGGCGTGAGCCCACTTCCCCATAGTAGAGTTCTGCACCTCACAGGGAGGGACACTGGAGTCACTCCGAACACACCCGTGCCACGCTAGGACCAGGTCTTTTCTACAGTTCTTCAGCGTTATGAGAACCCCCTACCCAAATTGCAGCTGCCCAGGCTGGTAATTGTCCCCAACGCTGGATGCAGAGGCTGCCGGGACCACCAGAAGCAACAGCAACGTTTCAGCGTAATCAGGACACGTGCTCTGCCAGAATTAAACACGTGAAGATAACGTCCGGCAAGGTATGCCACCGAACGCCACGGGAAAACCGATGGGCTCCCAGCGAGACCCACCTTGGCGGCAGATGCTCGGGCTGCCCCAGGATCTCCTGCCCATCCTCTGAACGCTGCTGATGAGCAGAGCAAAGCTGGGCTCGTCTCCCCCCGCACACGCAGGCAAACGCTGTGCTATTTTTGAGCACAATGTGTCAGTTCCACTGGGTGTGGGAGTTTGTTTGTGTGGGTTAGTATGATTCGACTACTTTGAAACTTGGCTGAAGCCACATAATTCCCTTTTTATGGAACCCCTTTGATGGCCATTTAACTGAGAGGGTGAGGTTTAGCCTCAACTATAGAGACTTGGGGTCAGAGTTACTCAAAAAAGACACATAATGACTAATAATGAATCAGCCTTCAGTGATTTCTTCATTTAAGTGTTAATGCAGCACATTAAACCCCTGGACGGGGATCAGCAGAAAGGCCCTGTCTGTAATAAATGAGTACAATGGCTTACCTAGAGAACTTCCAAGTTTCTCTACTTAAACCCGTGCAAGCTCCAAAGGGAGACACTGGAGTCGGTTTAACCCTTGCTCGCGTACGTTCAGCTGAGGGCAGCACCTTGCTTGCGCCGTACAGACGACAGCGGGACCGACAGATGACAGCAGGACTGACAGACGACAGCGCTCGTCACGCTCACAAGGGGAAGTCAGAATTCACACGAGAATCTCTTCTGCCAGGGAGAACTTCCACTACAAACTGTAACTTCTACTCTGCTGGCAACGCTGGAGCAAATTCCTAAAGCTTTACTTTCATGGGGGAAAACATACAGTCGTTACGCAAGCGCCTTGACAAGAGCAAGAAGGGGTGAGCTGCTTGGGCTAGCAGATCTCTACAGCAATTGCACAGGGCTGATACATGACCCAGCGAGGGTACATGGGGAAAAAAAAAAAGAGTTTAGCTGCTGCTTCCCTGTAGAAGTATCTGATACCCAAGGAGCCCAGTCTCCCAGCAACATACTGCTATTGCCTTATTTCCTTCTAATGCGATTCCTCCTTCAAACACAAATGAGAATACAGGCTCTAGAAACCCTAATCAGGCCTCCACAGCGTTCACAAAACCTGTGCAAGACACCTACCAAGAAAAGAGACACCCATCCCTTTTGGTGTCACAGCCATTCCTCTTCCCGCTCCTGTCAGTGGCAACTGCTTTTCCTCACAGGGGCAATTTCTGTACCTGCCCAAAGACACCACCACCCCGCTGACCGGCGTTTGTTTTGCTCCCACAGCCCCGTCCTGGCTCCTGCTGTAGCAGCCCCAAAGCTCCGGCACAGCAAACATTTGGGAGGAAGGGATACTGGACAGGAGGCGGGTGGCAGCCAGGTTGAAGAGCTAGAGAAGATGTACCCGCCTCACCCCCCAATTAAGCTACGAGCAACACAGCTGAGAAGCAGGTACTAATTATCCTGGCTCTCTTAGACTACTCCCCCTGCCCAAAAAGGCTCAAGGCCCATTCATTCACCCTGCCCCTGCAGGAACATTACCGCTCTCCGCCGGCTCTCCTGGCCCCGTTTCTAAGTGCTTGCACCATTAGACTCACCAAGAAGAAGCCTGGTCTCAAATTTAATTGTGCTTTT
Organism: Pelecanoides urinatrix; assembly: GCA_013400755.1. NCBI lineage: Eukaryota > Metazoa > Chordata > Aves > Procellariiformes > Procellariidae > Pelecanoides > Pelecanoides urinatrix. The sequence goes on along the minus strand of VZTQ01002780.1, from coordinate 362,760 downwards.
GCATTAATCTCTTGGTAATCGTATGTTATTTGCTGCAGCAAGAAAAATGTTGTAATGAAACATATAATGTCACTACTTCAGCCGGCAGTTGAGACAGTTAATGCCTCTGTGAGGTTTAAGAAATATTCCCTCTTATCCCCACTGTGGCAACTACGCTTAGCCAAAGTCCATTTCTAGCTTTTAGGCTTTTACTAAATCTCTGCACCAAATGAGAACTAAAATACAAGTCTTCTGCAACACGCAAACGATGAGAACAAAGGCCACATGAGCAGCAGTATAACAGATGCCTGAGGAATTAGCGATCCACAACCAGCAGCCTTTCTTACGGCCGAGAGAAATAAGCAGGACAGGTGAAGCACGCACCAACACTGAAAAAGAAAAAAGGTGACCATGCGAGGCTCTCACACAGCTCATTACGAAACGAGCAGCACCGGTATTGAACAACTTCCATTTGACACAATGACGATGAATCACGGCATACCGGCACGCAGCCTACTCAGAGATTATCAGACTCGGCGCGCGGGCTGCAGGAAGCGATCTGCGGTCATCCCACAGCCACGTGCCTCGCTGCTGCGTGTCGGAGGGAGGGAAGAGCAGGACAGAGCAGCCGCCAAGACTCTTCCACCCACTAGGCTGAGAGCGCTTCGCGTTTGAGGAGAGAGAAATCCCGACAAGCCGTCATGGCTTCTTGAACCTCCCGCCTTCAGCAACCAAAGCGTGCCAAATGGAGCCCGATTCCTTCCAGAGCAGCAAAGCCTAATTATGAATAAAGTCTACCAGCTGGATGTTTATCCTGGGTTTAAGTGCCACAGTGCCCAGCTCCAAGAATTTCAGCGCAGACTTTGTTCTGCTGATGACTCCAACTCCCCCAAAGACAAGCCACAGAAACTAAGCCGGTTCTCTCATGGACAGGCTCTCCAAGTAAAAGCAGAGATGCCTCCTGTTCTCCAGAAAAGGCTCAGCTCCTTAAAAACCTAGAAAAAGAAGTCAGCCTAATTCTAGCCCTTCTCCAGTTGTGCTTGTGATGGTAGAAGAAGGGCTACGTTCTGCCAAAGATTAAAGCGTCACCGGTTTGCGTTACTATCCAATAAAACAACTCCAGGTAGCCCCTTAAACAGGATGCCATTATGCACAACTAGTCAAACTTGTTCCTAGCTTTGTCCGTTACTTAGCTGTTACTTAAAATGCTCAGGAACTCAAAAATAAGTGGACAACCAGCCTGGAAGAAGTTGAGACAGCACAGCAGGAAGATCCCTGGACTTGGGAGGTAGCCATGTTCTCCCAGGACTGGGAATTCTTATCTGCGTGTCAAGAGAAAAATGGAGGCGAAAATTAATACTCATCTCCCAACGAAACACTCAATACCTGCACTGCAACAGTTTGAACTCGCAGAATATGGGAAGGCTTAACGTTTACAGCAAGGTATTACTTGCAACAACATCGGAGGGGCAGGTCAACCGTGGCAGGTACGCTCCGCAGCCTGGCGAGGTCTCCAGTCACGCTGCAGCTAGCAGAAGGGAAGGAACGGGAACAGCAGAGAGCGCTTTCAGCATTGCACAGCAGCCACAGCAGTCCCTCTCCTCCCTCCTCACCCCCAACAGCTCCCAAAGACTGCAACGCAACATCCAAAGAGCACGGGAACATAAGGTACGTGCTTCACAGCGCATTCACGAAGACCCCCCTGTTAACGTAGACCGATCGACCCGTAGGAAAAAACGTGGCGTTAAAAACAACTCCAGTGCCTGAACAGAGCTGGAATTCTAACTAAGTCACTTGGATGATTTATAAATGGAAATTGTGTGGAAAACAATTCATTCAGTAGGTCACTCGGGAGATTTTTAGAAGAGAAACAAGAAAGGGTTTCTTGTGAAAGATGGGAAGAGACAAAGGAAAGGGGGACAGAAGGCAGGAAACAGAAAAGGAGAGATGCAGCAAGATATCCTGCAGGTGCCCAATTAATCCTAGTCAGAGAAGCGGCTCCAGTTCCTGTCCAGCCATCAGAATAGCGCTCTCTTACAGAGCACAAGATTCCAACTTTGCATAACCAGGGACTGAATGTAAATCGCTGGCTTGGTTAATACATAAATTGTCGACTGTTCCCTTCCATTTCATCAGTTCCAGCAGAGACAATTATGAATACAGGCCTCCTGCCCTTTAGGATGATTAACATTCCCTTCCGTTAGTGTCCCCAACACTGCTGACCCACATTCAACTCGTGAAATTCGGTTGTATGTAAACTGCAATGTTCTGTGTCAGCAGTATGTGCCAGACCATTAGAGCCAGGCGCACACAGCACACGCTCTCCTCCTCTCTGTAAATAAACGCAGTCCTCAATTTCAAAACGGCTAGAAAAATCCCAGTCCTTTAATACGGGAACAGGCACCAAACTATGCTCTGCTTTTCTTTTTTAGGGAAAAGGAGACGCAAGCCAGGAACGCTCACGCTGTTATCTTCAGATGTCCTGTCAAAGTCCGCTCGACCTGGTAAATGTCCGTAGGAAAGGAAAACCGACTCCAACGCCTCATCAACAGACCACCTTTAAACTCAGGAGCAGCAATGAACACAAGCCTTCAGCGTTACTCATTTCACCTTCTTGAAAGGGTCTAAAAAGACAGGGTACGATATATTTTTAAGCTTACAGAGACGTTTGCACTGGAATTCCTTTCGAGACATCAGACGAGCTCGGTTCCCAAGGAGGGGCCGTGACGAGCAAACCAGCTTTCCTCTAAGAGAATGTGACACGGGGTCAAGTTTGTGCAGGGATTTGGTGGCTATATTTGAACGCTGCCCCGTTCTTCCACGCAGCTACTACTGGAAGAGATCGCCTCAGGAAGGGGCTGCCAGCACGCTCAGCAATTGGGCTATGTTTGCGTTTCGTGATCAAAGAATTCTTTCAGATCACTGAATGGGACCATTTTGCCAAGGCTTTACTTTCTTCTAAGTCATTTCCATTAAGTCAAACTATTAAAAGTATTACCGTGATGAAAACAAGCTCTCGGTAGCATTATTTTGTATTCCCGCTGCCATTCAAAAAAAGCCTTCCCACACAGATTCGCCCTTTCCAACGCATTTTACACCAATACCTCCCCTGAAACCTCATGAGTCCCGGAGCTCAAAACAAGCAGCTCCTCTCTCCTTCCCCACTCCTCTCCCAGAGTCAGCAGGGACGGCCCCCTCAGCGAAGGAAAAGTACCGAAACAACAGTGCTCAAGGTTTGCAGGCAAAAACCAATCCGTTTGCTCGCACTCCTCTTCACGGGCTGGGATTTGAAAGGAAACCTGACCTCAGAGTTGAGAAAGCTTCCAGGTCAAGTTTCAGCTCCAAGCTATTCCAGCTCAGCCTTCCAGGCACCGGCACAGCCGAACAGATGGCAGTTGTTCCGGCACAGGTATTTCCCCAGCCTCGGAGAGCACTCGGAGTTCAGAGGGATTGCATCTCCTCCTCGCAGCGCGGGGAAATGCGCAAGCACACCAAACCCGCCACTGTAGGAACTCGCACACTCCACTATGCTCACGGGCAGAGGCAACTACAAAGCCTACCATCCCACCAGAAAAGAGTTTCCTAAAGCCCACAAACTACCCTCCGTCACTCCACGGCAGTAGAAGCAGCAGCAAACCGCTGTTTTTCAAGCTGAGCATCCTCGTCCATCATCCATAAACAGTGCGTAAAATCCAGCCTCGGCCCTGTCAACGTTGAGCAGGATTTCCAGACAAAATTTGTGTGCGTTTTGCCGTTCTTCAGAAAAATCCGCTATTCCCATGCAAAAGACAGTCTCCGCTTTGGTATTTTGCAAACTTCACAGTTAGCACCACTCAAAAGAAACCTTAACTCAAGGAGGGAGGCTGGAAACAGGAACGCAGCTCGTAGCTCCAGGAGCGATCTCTACTCCAGAGGATCCGTCTCCTGCATTTGAAGCATCTGGACTTACCGCCCCTGCTTCTACCAGCAAAGTTCAGCTTTATCATGGGGAAAACAATGGCCGAGCCCTGCACAAAACAGCAGCAGCTGAAGCGCAGGTTAGTTTGCAGCATCTAGCACTCGAAGGCACAGAAACAGACGTCGGTTTATACAAGACAGACAAATATAACCCAATTCTGACAAGAACTGTCCAGGAGGTATTAAGTAACTGATTTTTAAATAGCCCCTGAAATTAATTTTGCTTAGTTATCTGGGCAAAAAGCCAGAGTTTCAACAAATGAAAGTAGCTTTGGCCTCACACTGACGTTTCAATACAATGCAACTCTAGAAGAGGACAACGAAAGCATACAAGCCAAAGCCTTCCTCGCGGCCTCCACCTGCAGCGCTTCAGGGTGCTGCTACGGCAGCCCAGCGCAGGCTAGTCGCGCAGGCCAGCGGGACGGACTTCAGGCCTGTCCGCTCCCCGCTGCCTTCCCATCCCCAGTTCTGCTTCCAGCGCCATTTCCAGCCGGCAAGAGTTTCCCGAGACGACTCCGGTGCGGCCGCCAGCAGCCTGGTGCATCCACCAGGTTGCCGGTGCACCGCCGGCACATGCCGCAAGACAAACCCTCAGAAAGAGCACGGCGCACAGGCAGAGTCGCGACTGCTGCGGCGGTGGTTTTGCTGCTGGTGGGTCTCCCGCCAGGTTCCGACGGCCAACGGCGCAGGAAGGGAGCCCGTACCTGGAGACACCTGCGCTCCAGAACCGCTCCCCCAGCGAGCCCCGTCTGGCGCTGCTCCTGCACGGCTCCAGGAGCGCGGGTTCCCACTGCCCCCTCAAAGCCGGGCCGATGGCGCTGCCCTCTCCGTCAGACGGCAGCCCCGCGCTCGCAGAGCACCCGGCTCTTCCTCCTCCCGATCTCCCCGGGTAAAACCAGCCAAACGGAGACAAAACGAACGGCGGGACCACCCGTAACAAACACCCGCGCCGGCCGGCGGCGAGTTCCGCTCGCCGCGGTGCCACGGAGCCCGCGGCCGCGGCGAGGGGCCCGCTGACAGCTGCCCCGGCTCTGCCCCCGCTCGCCCTTGCGCCCGGAGCCACGGCGAGGCGAGAAACCGCATCTTCTGCGGCCGGGCACCGGCGCCGGCCGCGCAGNTGGAGGGCAGGAGGCGCAGGCGACGCCGCGCTCGGCGCTCCGCAGGCTCGGCCAACAGGAGAGCGCCAGCGGGGAGCGACACCCCCCGGCCACGCCCCGCGGCGCGGTGGCGTCACACCCCATCGCTGACGGCTTTCTGGGCCGGCCAGGCGCCGCCCAGCAGCGCCCCCCGGCCTCCAGGGACGCCCCCCAGAGGTTTGCGGGGGACGGGGCGGCCCCGCAGCCCAGGCCCCCAGGGCGTTCACGCCGCCCCGGGCACGCCTCACCTCGCCGACGGGAGAATGACGCGGCGGACGTCACGGCCGGGAGANGGGGTCCCCCGCCCCCGGCAGGGCTCCTCCGCCCGCTCGCTGGGAGCGCCGGCCGCGGGGGGCTCGGGAGCGGGTTCTGGCAGCGGGGAGACGCCGCCCGAAGCGGCGGCGGCGGAGCTGCCCTCGGCGGGCGGGCGTGGCGGCGGGAAGCCGGCCTTATAAACCCTGCCCCGCGGTGATTGCCCCCGGGGCAGGTGCCGCTGCCAGCTGGGGCCCGGCGGGGAGGGGCCGGCGGGGGTCACCTCCCTGGCTGGCCGGGGGCGCGGCTGCCGGGAGGGAGGAGTTCGGTTTCAGCCCCTCGTCGCCCCGGTCTCCGTGCAGCCTCCCTCTGCCGCAGCCCGGGGGCTGCTGCCTGCCGTGGGCACGCCGGGGCTGCGGGAGGAAGGGCTGGGCTTTGCCCTTGCGCGGGGCGGTAGCCGGAGGCATTAGCGCGCCGGCCGGCGCTCTTCCTGGTGTCGATCCTTCGGGATCAATACCGCTGTGATGCGCCGTCCCCTGAAGCCAGCTAATCCCCCTGAACCGCCCAGCTCGGTACTTGTAAGCTGGATGCCTTGATACTAATAGGGGCTAATCTTCAGACTCTTAGCATTTCTTATTACGTTATTAAAGCCTGGCGTAGCGGAGGTGGGCTTCTGCGGCACATCCTCTGAAATGAGCTTTGCTTTGCTTTCATAGCGTCGTATTCGCACGCCTAGGTGTCCGGTCGGTAGATGGCTTCAGGAGAACTGTCTGCGGAGTCGGTCTGGCAGTCGTGCGTGGAATAAAATGTATTTTGTTGTCAGCCAGAAGTCAACGCGCGTAGGAATAGGCATGAATTGTCCATTGTGAATGTCAGGAAGTGCGGCGGTTTCTCACCAGCCAGCCTTTTCCCCAGCGCTAGCACGCTGCGAGAGCCGCTGAGAGCAGCTCGTCTGAAACGTTCTTTCCGCAGGAACAGAATGAACCAGGGAGACTCAAACCCAGCCGCAGTTCCACACGCCGCTGAAGATATTCAGGGAGACGACAGGTGGATGTCACAGGTAAGGCTGGGAGGGGCGGTGGCCGTGTGAGGTCGACTCCTCTTTACTGGGAGGGCTGTTGGGTGAGCGCTGCACGGGCCCCGTCTGGCCACAGTTCCCGTTCCGAGGACGTAACAGCTCTGCTGCCCCAAAGCTGGCAGGCTGCCGGTACGTCTCTGTCTTGTAACGATGAAGCAAGGCGAAAAGCAGCCTCGTTGCACGACCTGAAAGCTGCCCTGTGAAACCGTTTCAGAAAATACTCCAGCTGACCCATTAGAAATTGCCAACCCCTGCGTTAAACAAAGTGCAAAGCAGCGCTTTCCGGCGTGCCTCTTTGCGAGGGAGTGACAAAGCTGAAAACAGCAGAGGCAAAGTGGCTGGACTGCCCGTCCCTTGCTGCGGCAAGAGAGGGAGAAACAGCCAGAGGATACCCGCTGCAGTGACTAACCGTTACTTTCTCTGCTCTGTAATCGTTGAATATAACGGGCGTCTGGCAGGCTCACGTGCGTGCAGCGTGGAGGTGCTGCTCTTACCGGAGCCGAGGTTGTTGCTGGGGTCTCTGTAGTCGGGAGGAGCGTCCAGCGGTTGACAGGTTAACGCAGGGAAGGGCGTTGGAGGGAATAGGACAGTTCGGCAGCAGGGGAAACTGGTTGGGCAGCTGTCCCTTTCTGTCCTGCAGCAGAGATACCGATGAGGAACTATCAGTTGGAGCTTACCTTGCTGCTTTCTTTTAACAGCACAACAGATTCGTCTTGGACTGCAAAGACAAGGAGCCCGACGTGCTCTTCGTGGGTGACTCCATGGTGCAGTTGCTACAGCAGTATGAGGTATCGTTAAAGGAGGGAGGATGGCGGGATTCTAGGAATTGGGAGTGTTTCTCTCACTAATCCAGTAACTGCTGATCACGTGCAATATTGACAATTGCTTCTGTTCTCTTCCGATTTTACTGCCATCCCTTCAGTTTATTCTGCCCTGCTTCCTTAGCTTCCCCGTGCTTGTACAAAGCCTTGCCGGTTTATCTCTGTAAGCCGTTTGCAGTCTTCCTCTGAAGCCGTCACTGACTGCCTCCATCTTGACACAACCCCGTGCTGGTTCCTTGAATCTCAGATTCCAAACCCCGAGGGCACGCCATCAAAATCTCTGTAGGGGTATCTTGCGTGGCCAGAACACGTTTAGCCCTCTAGCCCTTGGGGTGCTATTGGCGTTGGCACACTGGCTTTTCTCTAAAACTCTGGGGGGCAACGAAGAGTTCTGCTGCTCCGCCGTGGTGGCAGCGGAGCAGCCTTCTTCTGCAAGAGCTGCTTCCGTTTTTTCTCGTTTTCTTACCTGGTGATGAAAAGGAGCTCTTCAGGTCATAGACACCTGCTTCAGAAGCCCTGCACGTAGGGAGGGGAGGGACACGGTGGTCTGCAACAGGTCCAGCACTCTCTGTGTCTCCGGCAAGTTGGGCAAATAGCTGCTGGAGAGCACTTCCCCTTCCTTTGTGCCAGGACGGAGCGCTTGAACATCAGCAGCTCCGTCTCTTCTGGACCTCGAGCGAAGCCTCGTCCTGTGTTTAAATGCCCTTTACAGAAGTGAGTTTTCGGAGGATGTCTGGCGGCTACTTTCTCTGTCCTTGAAGATGTCACTTGCCTGTGTAGTGTCTTTCATGATCAGGACGCTGCTCTGAAATAGCAAATTGATTTCTGATTGCAGATATGGCGAGAGCTCTTCTCACCGCTTCATGCGTTGAATTTTGGGATTGGTGGAGACACCACAGGACACGTTCTATGGAGACTGAAGAATGGTGAACTGGAGAACATTAAACCGAAGGTATAAGCAGAAAACCAAAGCAGGCAGCCCTGTGCTGACTTAGACGAGACTTCAGTGCTTGAGTGGTGCAGAACGGAGTGAGCTGTTGCTCTTGACAGAACGTTTTGTTTGAGCAACCGTTGGCACTGAGTGTGCGTCAGGTATTGAAATGTCTCTGGCTAAACCAGAAGTGTTTGGGAACAGAGCTGTACGTCTCATACACGGGTTTACACTGCTGAACGTGCAAACTGGAAGGTGTCATCAATAAATAGAGGCCGCCTTCTAGTCCGAGCAAAAATGTTGACCCGGCCTGTGATTTACTATAGCTAGGCGTAGTTCGGAGTTGCAGTGTGTCTCTCGGGCCTGAGCTGCATTCTCTGCCTCAGAAGGGGGTGGTGAAGGTTTTGATAAAGAGTTAGCAAAGCCCTTCGGGATGCGTGGTGAGGATCAGCTTCCCAGTCTGCACCTACAGCTGCAGCCCCGTTGCGGGCATCTTTAGCGAGGGCGGTGAACATCAAGGTGCCGTTACGCAGCGCACGCCCCAGGTAGGGAGGCCGTGTCGCTCGTATTTGAGCCTGCTATTTAACAGTTTACAATCTTTTAAAGTAAAGAGCGGAGCTGTACGGTTGTCGCTGCCCCTAAGGAGCTTAGGCTATACTGCATAAATACACCTTACCCTCTTTTGGACCAGTGTAGGCTCCTGCAAGTATGTTGGCCAGGAGGCTCGGAAATGGGGTGGGCTCAGACGTCTCTTAGGCTGTCCAGAAAAGCTTCAGCAGTACCAGTTCTTAACGCTTACTGAGAGCCAAACAAGCTCGTAAGATGCTGTTCAGAAACATAACTGACAGCTGAAGACCTCTTGCAGTCTGGGTTTAGCCTTAAGCCTGGCTCTTCATGTAGCTCGCTGGCCGCAGATGATGTTTATACAGGGTTTTCAGGGTCAGCAAGTCCTGAAAAAGTTGCAAACGTTTTTTCTCCTTGTAGGTCATTGTTGTTTGGGTTGGGACAAATAATCACGAAAACACAGCAGAAGAAGTAGCAGGTGGAATTGAGGCTATCGTGCGCCTGATAAACACCCAGCAGCCACAGGCCAAAGTTATTGTACTGGTACGTCCCTTGGAGCGCTGTGAAAACAAGCTGCTCTGAGGAAGCCCCGGGTTCTCTGTACCGTGCCTCTGCGATAGTGGGAGTTACTGACCGTTACGGGGGAGGGCAGTTGCTTTATCTGTCTTCTGCTTTGTGCGTGCCTCCCCTCGGTCGCTTGGCTTTGCAGAAGTCGTCCTTTCAGCCCCTCCAGAGACGGGTGTAATCATTCCCGTTAGCGATATTGCTGTCCCACGTAAAAATGTCGCTGAAGAAGTCCTGGGAGGGGAAGAAAGGTGCCCAGATCAGAGCTGGCATCGGAAATCCTGGTTGGCTTCCTTGTCTCAGCAGGTTAGGCGGTGCCTCTCCTATCGAGAAGCTGGGCGATGGCATTCAGTGCACTGCTGAAAGCTTATTCAAGGAGCACAACTGATACGTGAAGGGGGAAAAAAAAAGGCAAGCAGGTGCTGTGCCGGTTGTGCTTGTAGCTCGTCTGGCTCCTTCAGCTGCATTTCAAATGAGGTCTGAGGGACAAGGTCTGATTCAAGGGATGAGTTCCTCTTGTCACAGACCTCTTAAATCTCGAAAGGCGGCCTGAATTGGAAGGGAAAGCAGGCATTGTTACGCCATCAGAGTCGTATGAAGCTCTTTTTTGCCTCCTTCTTGTGCCAGGGCCTGCTACCTCGTGGAGAGAAGCCAAACCCGCTGCGGCAGAAGAATGCCAAGGTGAATCATCTGCTAAAAGCCTCGCTCCCCAAACTGCCCAACGTCCAGCTTCTGGATGTGGACGTCGGCTTCGTGCACTCAGATGGCACCATCTCGTACCACGACATGTTTGATTTCCTGCACCTGACGGGAGGGGGCTACGCAAAGATCTGCAAACCCCTCCATGAACTGATCATGCAGCTGCTGGAGGAGACCCCCGAGGAGAAACGAGCTGCCCTGGCCTGAGTAGCTGACGTCGGCGTTAACAGCATCACCCAGCCCATCAGATCAGTTCTGTCACTGGCACTACAGAATCCTTCTTTCTTAAAGCACTTTCCATTGTAGAATGTTACCGGATGTTCATACCTAGTGTTTTGAGGGGGAAGGCTAATGTTCAACTGGTCTTGTACATACGAGGGCCGGCTTGGTTGGTTTTATTGCAGGAGGAAATTAGCTGAAGAAGAGTTTTACTTTTAAACCATTCCTCATTTAAACCGAGAACAGGGCTGTCACTCTGTGCCCCTCTCATGTCTTGTTGCTCTGTGGTTGTCCTAGAACCCCTGTAGCCTGTCTCTGACAGCCCGCGCACAGCTCCTGGCTCACCGTTCCCGGCCGTAGGGATTGTGCTCTGTCTATTAGCCTGTGAACAAGAATCACATTCCACTTGCAAAAGCCAGAACAGATGCATTTTTCCCAACTTGGTCCCACCTTTTAAAGGTTTCTTGTTTTTTGTTTTTTGTTTTTTTCCTTGGGGGTTTTAAGTGACACGTGTTGCTTTCTCACTCCTCCTTTCTGAAGCAGCACGAAACTGGAATTCAGAAATGTAAAGAAACGAACGGTTAACCCAAGTCGTGTAACACTCCCAGGCGCTTGTTCTTGTGCTTCTTTCCCCACGCCTACTAGCCGGGGCACCTTTCCTCCCACGTAGCTTTCCCTGGGGGTGTTCTCATTCCGGTGCTGCTGGCTGTCCTGTTCTCTGCTCCTGTCTGTGTGTGGTGTCGCTGGCTTTTAGCAGTTGCTCAGTTTAGGATTTTAATTATCCAGTAAACACCGCAGAAGGCAGTCACTTCCTCGCTACTCTAGAACTGTCATTTCATTCCTCCGAGATGCCTGTGCCGCAGGGCTCTTTGCAGTGCTGGTCGTTGTTCTTTTTTTTTTTTTTAAGTATGACTGTTACATCCGTTTTTTTTCTAAAGGAAACCCATATGAATAGCCCCCGCCTGCAAGGCCTAAATCAGTCCGAAGCTTTACAAAGGTGTATATTTCTTTATCGCTTCTGTTTTACTTGTATAAACATTTTATGGAGCCTCTTGCAGTAAAAAGCGAAGTCAAGCTGTAGCTTTTCCCGCCCTGGACAGTGCTCCTCGCCTCTAGCCGAGGGAGCCGGAGGGGCAGGTGCCCTCCTACAGGGGCTGCGACTAGGTGGGATTTTGGTTTGGTTTTTTTGTTACGAGGGCTGGTTGCAGCCTACTAATGATCACATGAAAATAGCCTTTCATTTAGAAGTGAAAGGTTCTCTTTTTCAGAAAGAAATTGGTTTGGACCCAGAAGGCAGAGCCCTAGCTGAATAGGTAACTACACTTGCAAATAAAACAATTTTAAACCAAGTCTGTTCCTCCTTGGCTTACCTGCCAGAGTCGGAGCCTGGCGGCGCGGCGCAGACCTCGCCGTGGTTCGCGCTGCGGTAGCTGGCCGAGAGCCGCCAACGCGGGTCTCTGCGCTTTTTCCGCGTAAGCGGGATCTGCGGTCACGCGTGCCCGTCTCGGCAGGTAAATCGCAGAGGAACGGACAGCTTCTTAGCAGGCGCTTCGTACCGTGTTCCGAACGAGGGGTGTTTAGGCGTCCGGGTTGCTTGCTGTGCCCTGCTGCAGTGAAGTACATAGGTACTGTATATAGTCTGTCTGCCCTTTTTTATAATAAAGGGTGCTGGTGTTTAATGCAGTCTATAACCTAGCATTAAGGAATACTTTAATGTCCCCACTACGTTCCCCTCTTCCTGTAGATTTGATCATAGCAGGATTTCTGCCTGGATTGCATGCATAGTGTGTGTTTTGTTTCCAGTATATGTGATCTACACACAGATGAAGGAAAGATGAAGCGTTCCGCTTGCCAGGATCAGAAGTAGGAAGTTTCGGAGTGCCGCGGTAGAGGAGGGATTACGGTCCTACCCTCACGAACCAGCCTAGGGACGCGCTGCTTCCCGAGGCTCGCTTGGCCTCTGCGCTCTGGAGCTCCGCTGCCTTGCAGGACGGGCTTTAAGGGAACGTTGCTCACGCTTCTGATAAGATGCTGGCTGGAGAAGTTGGGGCCAGGGAGAGTGGAAAAGCAAACGTTAAAAATACGCTGCAGTGGAGGATGGCTGGGGAAAGGACTTTTCCCACCCCCCACGCACCCCGTAGGGATAAAACACGTTCCGCTCCCCCTGAGCTTTTCAGGTTTCTAGGCTTGCGCGAAAAGGCAGTGCGCTAGTTTAATCTACGCATCCCTGCTTCCCTCCCCGCTGTCGCTGCAGTTGGCTGAAGAGATGCTAACCAGGAACGTACTCCAGTAAAAAGCTCTGACTTCTCAACTCGGCACCCGTGCAGCCGCGGCTGTGCTCGGCTGTGAGTCAGCCCCGCTTGGCAGGGTGCCGAGGGGACCGAGAGGTCTGGCAGGCTCCTGAGCCTTCCGCAGCGTGACCGAGGACGGCTCTGCTTAGGCTTGGCTTGCTAAGGTGCCACGCTCTGCTTGGTTCAGTGCTCACCGCCCTCCTCCTCTGCTCCCGTAACCGTCTCCGATACTGCTGGCACTGCGTAAAGCAAGCCAGGACGGCTTCCTCTCCGCTCAGACTTCAGCTCTGCTTGTCGCTGCCTAGTGAGAAACTGTCCCGCTCGCAACTGCGAGGTTTTGTGGGAGGGCAAGGAGGGGTTCCCCCTCCTCGCTGACCTAGTACTAGAAACGCAGCGCCTCGTCGCAAGACGTGTAGAAAAGCTGTGGTTCCAGCTCTGGGCGACTGATGTCCCTTGGGGTCGGGCTCCCCCTGCCCCGCCAGCGGGTGCCGTGTCATTGTTAAGGGTTGGCTGGGAAAGAATCGGCCCCGTGGGGCTTCTCCCCTCCGTAGACGTCCCGGTTGCGTTTGACAGCTCCGTGCCGGAGCCTGCTGTCCCGTCTGTGCGAGCGGTGCCAGTTTCATATTTATTGCAGCAGAGAGCAAAACAAACCAAAAGATGCGGAAGGACAGGAAGAGTCTCTTGCCGGGGGGACGGGAGGATGGCCGCGGGATGGGACCTGTGAGGAGGAAAGCCCGTACCGTCTGTGAACGGAGGCCGCAGCCTCCCCTGCGCTGCCCTCCTGCCTGCCTGGGGCCCTGCCCTCTCGCCGCCTGCACCTTCCCCGGGACAAAAAAATTGTGATTCTGCTTTGGCAAAAATGCATCGGCTGGTAGAACTCACTCTGTTAGTGCATATTTCGATATAAATGTCAATGTTTCACCCCACCGTGTCGCAGCGTGTGTGTGTGTGCGCCGAGGCGCCCGCGTCTTTCCTCCCCTCTCTGTGTTGGTGACTCGTTCTGTTCCGTTTCTGCGGGGGCCGGGGAGGTGCTGCCCCGCACGGAGCTGCCAAACAAACCTCCCGCCGGCTGCGCTCGCAGCGTCCCCTCCCAGGGGTCTTGGGAGTCACGCTCAGCTGGACCCTCGCCCCTCCTTTAATCGCTCTTCTTTTCCCCACTCTGCTGGGGGGCTTTTGTTGGTTTGTTTTTCCTCTCCTTTCACCGTGCAGCGCTTGGGTCCTGTACCCAAAGCTGTGAGCGAGGTTCTGCAGGTGAAGGTACCTGGTACTTCGGCCCTCGACAGGACATGGGCTCGTATTTGGTTGCTCAGTGATTTATTTTTAATAGCCCTGAAACGAACAGGGAATGCACGTCACCACGCGATCCCACTTACAGTCATCCCAGCGGAGGCAATACTCGAGTTTGAACAGCGGCTTAGGAGTCGGCTGGAGTTCTGCTTCTAGCTCCTGCATGGGCGTCCGTCTGTCCCCAAGCAAGTCGTTCCATCTGCTGTCAGCGTCACCACCCGTAACCTGGAAACAATGTGCAAAGAAAGTGCTTTGGGATCCTCGGTGAGAGGACCTATAGAAATAAAGTGCACAATAGCAGCAGCGCTCCTGTCTCTTTACATTTGTCCCGCGGAGAATAGAGGGAAACCGGCGGCAGAGGTCTTGGACGTCAGCTCAAGCCTAGGAAGTGGCTTTCTACACGATGACGTGGGGCTGAGCTGTTTCAGCAGGGGAGTTACAACCAAAAATCCCAACCCCATACACGTACAACGTGAGGTAACGGCCACAAAGCCCTTAGACAGGGGGCTGTGGGCGGGAAGCTGGGCGGCAGCTGGGACGGGGGCTGTTTGAGGGAGATGCACGCTGAAACGCTGCGTGGCATCGCTCCTGCCTCCCCAGCGAACGGAGCCCTGGAAAAACTTCCCAGTTACTTCAAATCACTTCGACCTCCGGTGATGAAGGGTGCTGCGACCGGGAGGGGAGGCTGCGGGAGGCCCTGCGCAGAAATCCGGAGCGAGCGCGGGAAGGGGAAAGGGGCCTGTGCGGTCGCGGTGCCGAACCTCGCCTGGCAGGGAATTTTTCCGTGCCCCCACACGCGAGGGCTTTGGTGGCGAGCAGGCTGGGCCAGTGGCTTGGGCGGGGGTCCGGAGGGCCGCCTGGCCTCCCCGGCGCCAGCAGGAGAGGTGCCGCCGGCCACAGGGCCCTGGCCAGGGAGGAGTCCCCGAGCCCTGCGCCGAGGAGGGAGCGGGAGCCGGATTTCCTCCTGCGGCCAGCCAGGGCTGGTTACGGCTCCTGCATCGCGCACCCCGCCATTACCGCGGCAGCTCGTCTGTCCGGACCAGGCGGCCGCACCGACCTGCCCGGGGCTGGTGCTGGGAGCAGGGGGGTCGGCGGCCCCCCTGCTGCGCCCGTCCGTCGGGTCGCTGGCGGGGACAGTCGGTGGCAGGTAGTCGCTGCCACGCGTGGGAGCGTGACAAGCCCGTGAACGGCAGCGGTAAACACCTCCCGACGCTGCCGGCCGCAGGGGCGGACGCGGAGCCGGGGAGGCCTCGCTGGCTCCCGGCCCCCTCCCCAGGCCGGGGGCTCGGCGGGCCGGAGGGGTCCTCGTCCCGTCAGAGGGGCTCGGCGGTGCCTGTGTGAGCCCGGGGGCGGCTGTCCCTGCCCGGCGCCTGGGGCGGGTCACTGCCCCGTGGAGCTGGGGCTCCCCTGGGGGGTCCCCTATGGGGCAGGGGCTCCCCTGTGGCGTGGGGGTCCCCTATGGGGCAGGGGCTCCCCTGTGGAGCAGGGGCTTCCCCCACGGGGTCCCCCTAGGGCAGGGGTGCCCCAGGAGCGGGGTTCCCCGGCGGGACCGGGGCTGCCGGGGAGGCCGGTCCCCGCGGGCCGGGGCCGCCCGCGCCCCGGCGCCGCCCGCCGCCGCGTCACTTCCCCGGCCTGGCCCTTTAACGTGTGACGGTGCGTGACGTCACCGCCGGCCCATGTTTACAGCTGCCTGCGGACCAGGGAGATACAAAGTACCGGCGCCGAAGCCGGGCACCGGCACCGGCAGCGCCAGCACCGCCGGGATCCAGCACCGGGCACCGGCAGCACGAACCGGGTACCGCCTGCGGGCACCGGCACCGGCAGCCGCGCCGCCCCCGGGCTCTCCCCGCAGCGCCCGCCCGCATCGGCACCAGGGTGAGCGNGCTCATCCTCCGGGGCCTGTGAGTATCGGCGGGGTGGGCGCTGCCCCCCTGCCCGGCAGAGCCGCGAGGACTGGCGGGCGGGCAGGGGTCCCGGCGGGCCGGGCTGGGGGGCGGCGGGCACGGCACCGCTCAGCGGGCGCTCTGCCCGCCCAGGTACCAGCGGAAGTACGCGTACCAGGAGGTGAGCCGCACGCTCTGCCAGCCCCAGACCAAGGCGGAGGTGGAGACCCAGCACTTCTACGTGGACGTCTCCACGCTGTCCCTCAACACCTCCTACCAGCTGCGGGTCACCCACGTGGAGAACTTCGTGCTGCGGTGAGGGGAGCCCCGCGCCCCCGTCCCCATCCCCGCCTGCCCGCTGCCTGCCGGGGCCGCCTGCCAGGCGCCGGGCTCCCCTCGCTACCCGCCATCCTTTCCGCCTGCAGGACGAACGAGAGGTTCAGCTTCAACGCCACGGCAGCCCAGCCACAGGTGAGGAGGGGCCGGCGTGGCGTGGGAGAGGGTCTGCGCCCGAGGCCAGCCCAGGGAGGAGAGCGCGGCCGCCGTGGCAGTGACGGGCCCTTTCTCCCCGCAGTATTTCAAGTACGAGTTCCCCCAGGGAGTGGACTCGGTGATCGTGAAGGTGACCTCGGCCATGGCCTTCCCCTGCTCCGTCATCTCCATCCAGGACATCCTGGTGGGTTTGGGCGGCGGGGCCTCCTGTCCGGGCGACCCGTGATGCCCGGCGGGGCTGACGGCCCCTCCGCCCCCGCAGTGCCCCGTCTACGACTTGGACAACAACGTGGCCTTCATCGGGATGTACCAGACCATGACGAAGAAGGCGGCCATCACAGTGCAGGTGGGCGCGGGGCCGTGCCGCGGGGCCGTGCTGCGGGGCCGTGCCGCTCCCGGCCCCTGCCTGGTGCTGGCGGGTAGCGCCGGTGAGCAGAGCTTGCGGAGGTCATTGCTCTGTTGCGGCCCCGAGCCCCCCAGGGTGGTGGGGAGACCCCCGGCTGGGCTCTGCTGACCCCCGCCTCTCACCCCTGGGACGGCCGGCGCAGAAGAAGGATTTCCCCAGCAACAGCTTCTACGTCGTGGTGGTGGTGAAGACGGAGGACGAGGTGTGCGGGGGGGCTCTGCCCTACTACCCCCTCTCCAAAAATGCCTCACCAGGTACGCCGGGGGGCTGGGGAAGCACCCGCCCGCCAGTGCGGCCCCGCCACCGTGGGTTGTGTGCTGGGGACACGCTGGGGACAGGGTGAGGAGCAGCATCCGCAGAGGGCTGAGCCCCCGGCCCCTGCCTTCTTCCAGAGGAACCCGTGGATCAGCACAACCGGCAGAAGATGCTGGAGGTGATGGTGTCGCCCACCATAACCTGTAAGCCTGGGAGGGGCCGTTTGGGGCTGGGGGTGCTGGGCTCTGCGGGGGGCCCCATGGCAGGTCCCCAGGGCTGCCGCCCCCCCTGAGGGCTTGTCCCGGCTCTGTGCAGCGGAGGCCTATGTGAGCAGCGTGCTCTTCTGCCTGGGCATCTTCCTCTCCTTCTACGTCCTCACGCTGCTCATCGCCTGCTGGGAGAGCTGCCGGTGAGTGCCCGGGCGTCGCTGCCCCGGCCATCCTGTCCCCTCCGGGTGCTGAGCCCCTGGGTGCCGCGCCGACCTGTCCTCAGGGCATGGTGCCGGCGCGGTGGGGGCCCTGGGGCGTGCTGTGCCCCTCGCCCCGGCTGCCGGCTCGGCGCTGCTCACGGCCGCTTCCCTCGCAGGCAGCAGAAGAGGAAGGGGCTCCTGGCAGCCATGGACTCGCCCAGCCTGGACACGGGTGAGCGGCTGGAGGCAGCAGCCGGCGGCAGCGGTACCTGGGGGGTCTGCCTGGGGGGTCCCCGATTATTTTGCCCTCTCGAGCCCCTGGCAAAGCCCTCAGTTCTGCAGGAGTTCCCCACTGTCCCCCGCTTGTCCCCCAGCTTCCTGGGGACAAATCCTGATGTCAGGGGGACAGGGACGTCCTGGGGCGCGGGTTTCACCGCTCTGGGGCTGGTGGGGCTGCGCTGGGGCTTGGGGGTCTCACCAAGTCTGTCTCTTTCTTTCCACGGCTTTCCGGGGACTCCCAGCATCTCTTCTGGGTAGGTGCCAGCGTCTGCTCTCTCCTTGTCTGCGAGCTCACTCCCGTGCCAGGGCAGGGGCACCCCCGGGCCGGGGGTGCCGGGGGAACTGCCGGCAGCTGACGGGGACCCTCCTGTCTTGCAGGGCGCGCCCGCAGCACCCCCGACTCCTTCCTGGGCCACGCGCCCTACGACAGCTACGGTTACGGCTCCTTCGGTGAGTGCCGCGCGCCGTGCCTCGCCTCCCTGCCGGTCGGCGGGCGGCCGTGCCCACCTCTGGCCGTCCTTGCAGGGAACGGCTCCTCCGGCAGCGCCGAGGGTGTCACGGACAGCATGGGCTCGGCAGAAGTCCCCTATGGCTACGCGGGTGAGTCCCGGGGCAGCGGCGCGGCGGCTGGCGTGGCCGCAGCCCTGCGGAGCCGGTGTGCCCGGGCAGCGCCGGGCTGCCCTGACGGTGCTGCGCTGCCGGCAGCATCGCGGCTCTGCCGCTCTCCATCTCCCAGGAAGGGTCCCTGGGTTGCAGCCCCCCCCGTGCAAGCCCGCAGCGGGGTCTCCATCAGTGCCGCCGGCCAGTGGGGCGGACACGCGCCGGGGAACCCCCCCGGGCTCGGCCCCGCTCCTGCTCCAATAACTCTCGCTTTCCTTTGAAGGGCAGGAGCAGTTCAAGCGGCGCACGCCCTCCGCCCCGATGAGGCCGCTGAGCATTGCTATGGGTAGACGCTGGTACCGGGCAGGGACGGGCCAATCAAGCCAAAATCTGCCCTGCCCCAAGCTTGCGCCCGGGGTGCTGAGCACCCCTGCTCCCTCCTCTCCTCCCTCAGAGCAAGGGCGGCCGCCCAGCAGCCCCCGCCGCGGGCAGGGCAGCGGGGCAGGGCGAGGACGTCGTCCTCCCGGACCCCCGCTGTCCCCAGCCCGGCAGGGCCCGGGGGACGGGGGCACAGGGCTACGCTCGCCCGTGCCACCGCAGTGTCCCTGTGGCAGCGGCAGTGCAGGCGTCCCCACGGAGCTGGAGCCTGTCCATGGGGCGAGTTGGCAGGGAGGCAGCCGAGCGGTTAATTGGGGGTGATTGGGGTCCCGCGGGGTGGGCGCCGAGGCGGGCTCGGCTGGGAGGCTCCGCTGACGGCCCCCGCTCGGCCGCAGGGGAGCGGCTGCTGGAGAACGTGACCGGCCGGCCGCGCCTGGACTCGCTCAGCTCCGTCGAGGAGGATGACTACGACACGCTGGCCGACATCAACTACGACAAGAACGTCATTCGCACCAAGGTGCGTCCCACCCCGTGCCCCCCGCCCTCCCGCCGGTGGCTCCCCACCGGCCGGGGCGAGCCCCTCCACCTGCCTCTCCTTCCAGCAATACCTCTGCGTGGCCGACCTGGCCCGCAAGGACAAGCGGGTGCTGCGGAAGAAGTACCAGATCTACTTCTGGTGAGTGGGGGGCGGCGGGGCTGGGGGGCACAGAGCAGTGTCCCGACCCGGGGCGGGCAGCGGGGACCCCCTGACGCCCCCCTGCCTCTCCCAGGAACATCGCCACCATCGCCGTCTTCTACGCCCTCCCCGTCATCCAGCTCGTCATCACCTACCAGACGGTAAGTGGGGCAGCAGATGGGGCTCTGGGGGCTGCGGTCCCCCACCCCGTGCTCCCTGGCCGCAATGGGGACGTCCCCCGTGTCCCCGCGCCCCGCTGCCGCCGGCTCTCACCGTGCCCGCACGCGCAGGTGGTGAACGTCACCGGCAACCAGGACATCTGCTACTACAACTTCCTCTGCGCCCACCCGCTGGGGAACCTCAGGTGGGTTCAGGGGGGACGGTGGGCGGCCGGGGGTCCCCCGCAGCCGGGGCAGGGCTGCAGCGGGGCCCCGGCGCCCCGGGGAGGGAGAGGGGTCCGCCGCACCCACGTCCGGACTGCCCCCTCGCAGCGCCTTCAACAACATCCTCAGCAACCTGGGCTACGTCCTGCTGGGCTTGCTCTTCCTGCTCATCATCCTGCAGCGGGAGATCAACTACAACCGGGCACTCCTGCGCAACGACGCCCACGCCCTGGTAAGGGGCGGGCGGCTGCCGGGCTGCGTGCCCGGGGGGGGTCTCAGCCGCCCGGGACCCCCGCTTCCCCTCCCTCCCCTCCCGCCCCCCAGGAGTGCGGCATCCCCAAGCACTTCGGGCTCTTCTACGCCATGGGCACCGCCCTCATGATGGAGGGGCTGCTCAGCGCCTGCTACCACGTCTGCCCCAACTACACCAACTTCCAGTTCGGTGAGTGCCCCCCGGCCCCCCGCCGCCTGCCCCGGGGCCGCTGGCTCCCTGCTCACCGCTGCCCCCCCCGCAGACACCTCCTTCATGTACATGATCGCCGGGCTCTGCATGCTGAAGCTCTACCAGAAGCGTCACCCGGACATCAACGCCAGCGCCTACAGCGCCTACGCCTGCCTGGCCCTCGTCATCTTCTTCTCCGTCGTCGGCGTGGTGAGTACGGCGGGTGCTGGTGGAAGGGGGCGGCCGGTCGCCCCCGCAGCCCGCTGCCCGCCGCCCCGCTCGCCCCGCAGGTCTTCGGCAAGGGGAACACGGCCTTCTGGATCGTCTTCTCCGTCATCCACATCGTGGCCACCCTGCTGCTGAGCACCCAGCTCTACTACATGGGGCGCTGGAAGCTGGGTGAGGCGGGGGCACTGCCGCCAGCGGGGCGGGGGGAGGCAGCGCGGCGGCCCCCCCGGCGCGACCTCTCCTGTCCCCGCAGACTCGGGCATCCCGCGCAGGATCCTGCACGTGCTGTACACGGACTGCGTCCGGCAGTGCAGCGGGCCCATGTACGTGGTGAGTGCTGGCACCGCGGCTCCGGGGTCCCCGGCTCTGCGGAGACCCCCCCGGCAGCCCTCCCTCCCTGAAGCGGCCGGCCGCCTGCCCCTCACAGCCCCCCTCGCCCCTTGCAGGATCGAATGGTGCTCCTGGTCATGGGAAACATCATCAACTGGTCGCTGTAAGTGCGGAGCCGGGCGCAGGCCAGACCCCGCGCCGCTTCTCCCAGCCCCGCGCTCCCCGTCCCTGCTGCCGCCCCCTCCCCGCTCCTGCGGCCTGACCCCCGGCTGCGGCCCCCTCCGCTGGGGCTGGGCTGAGGACTGCCAGCTCGTGACAGCTGTGAGCCGAGCACAGCGGGTCCCCATCGAGCTGCAGCGGCGTCCCCACGCGCTGCCCGATCTCCCGGGGGCTGCTGCAGCGTCTAGGGGAAAGTGGGGTGCACGGGCACGGCGGGCGGGGGGACACCCCAGGCTGCGCTGAGCCTGCTGCCTGTCCCTGCCCCCCCAGCGCTGCCTACGGCCTCATTGTCCGCCCCAACGACTTCGCTTCCTACCTGCTGGCCATCGGCATCTGCAACCTCCTCCTCTACTTCGCCTTCTACATCATCATGAAGGTGCGAGCCGAGTCCCTGGCCCGGCTGCGCGGGCGCTGCGTGCCCAGCGGGGAGGGCAGGGCAGGGACGGGCACCCCTGCCAGCGCCTGCCGACCCTGGCTTCTCCCGCAGCTCCGCAGCGGCGAGCGCATCAAGCTCATCCCCTTGCTCTGCATCGTCGGCACCTCGGTGGTCTGGGGCTTCGCCCTCTTCTTCTTCTTCCAGGGGCTCAGCACCTGGCAGGTGAGCGGGAGGGCGGCGCGGGGCGGGCAGGGCGGCCGCCGGCCGGCGCGGTGATGGCTGGCCTTGTCCCCCACAGAAAACACCGGCCGAGTCCCGGGAGCACAACCGCGACTGCATCCTGCTCGACTTCTTTGACGATCACGACATCTGGCACTTCCTCTCCTCCATCGCCATGTTCGGCTCCTTCCTGGTAGGTGCTGGCTGCCGCCGGCACGGCTGCCGCCCGCCGCCGCCCGCCCCGGCTCACCGCAGCCCCGCTCCCCTCGCTCCGCAGGTGCTGCTGACGCTGGACGATGACCTGGACTGCGTCCAGCGGGACAAGATCTACGTCTTCTAGGGGCCCTCAGCCGCCCGCTGCCCTGGGACTGTGCCAAACGCCCGGCCGCAGCCCCCGGGAGGGGGGACCCGCCGGGGCGGCGCGTGCCCCTGGGGAGGGATGCCCGTGCTGCGGGTCCCGCCAGCTGCTCCGTCCCCCTCCCCGCGCAGCCCGGGGGTCCCGGTGTGCCTCCTCCCCGCCGGCCGGGTCCCTCCCTGGTGCTGCGTGCCCAGCTCGTCGTAGCTGAAAACGGGGCTGGGGGGCCGCTGGGGCACCCGTCCTCAGTGGCAAGTGACACTGGAAAAAGTGCTGCTGCTGCTCCGTGTCCGTGGGCGCGGTGTGGGGGGCCGGGGCGAGCGCCGTGCCAGCAGCCCCGTGGCCCCCCGAGCACGCGGGCACGGGTCTCTCTTCAGTGCCTGAGTCGTATGGGTGGGAGGTGGGGGTGCGTGCGCCCGGCGTGGTGGCGGCCACGGCCGGAGAGGTCCCACTCGCGTCTCCTGCAGCGTCCCAGGAGGGTGTCGGACGTTTGTGCCCCCCGTCGCCGCTGCCCACCAACGCTGCCGTGTGCTCTCCGCGCGTGGGGCTGCTGGGAAGGGACTCGCATTAAAGTGTCTGCACTTTGCCCGCGCCTGCCGCCTCCTGCCTGGGCAGCGGGAGCCCGGGGGCACCGGGGGTCCCCGAGGGTCCCCGGGGGGCAGCTCTGCCCTGCCGGGCAGCCACGCTCTGCTGCGGGACTGCGGGAGAAGCAGCAGCGCTGCCGCTGCCCTCCTGCCCCGCAGACCCCCTGTGCGGCACGGGGGCTGCGGGGGGGAGGTCTGTGGGGTGCGGGGGGGCTGGCAGCCCCGGGGGGGTTAGGGACGCCCAGGGAGGCTCCACTCCACGGGCAGCGAGGGCCCTGGGAGGCTGGGGCTGCCCTTGGCATCCCAGCCCGGTGCCAGGCTGGTGCCCGGCCGGGGCAGAGCGAATCCCGGGGATGGCTGTGGGATGCCCAGGCACGATGCCCACAGGATGCCCGCGGCCTCGCTGCTCTGCCCTGGCCAGCCCCGACCAGGGCACGCCGTGGGCTGCGGGTGCCGCCCGGGCTGCCGTGCCCCCGCAGCGGCCCCGCGGGAAGCCCCGCTGGGCCGCCCCAGCTCCCCGGCAGTGAGCCCACGGGGAAACCAGCCATGAAGTCAGGGCAGAAACCCTCGGCGGCTCCTGCGCCCAGCCGAGCGCCTGGCTATAAAAGGACTTACTCCATCAGCCCCGGCCCCGCTTCCTCCCTGCCCCCAAACGCGCTGGGGAGGAGGCACGCGGGGAATGCTCAGGCACGGGCCTTAGTCGCTGCTTTTCGGAGTCTTTCCCCAAATATGGTGCCTGGGCCAGAGTCATGGTGCGCTGCGGGGCTGGCGCGCCCCGGGAGGGAGGGCTGGGGGGGCTGGCGCCCGGGCTGCGCTGACATCACTGTCCCGGCGCCGGGCTTTTAGCAGAGAGTCGGCCTCCTAACTGTGCAGTGTGCTGGCTCCTGCGCAGAGCGTCACCCCTCGCCTCCGTGAGCAGCAGCTTGTAAGTCCTGCTGCGGGGGGGCGGCGGGGAGGGTGCCCGGGGTGGGGACACCAGCCCCTGGCATGGGGGTGCTGCTCCCCGGGATGGGGACCCTGCGCCGCAGACGGCGATGCTGCTCCCGGGACTGTGATCCTGCTCCCCGGATGGGGATCCTACCCCTCCGATCGGGCTGCCGCTCCCCGGGATGGCGATGCCGCTCCCCAGGATTGGGATGCCGCTCCCTGGATGGGGGTGCTGCTCCTTGGATTGCAGCGCTGCGCCCCGGACGAGGCTCGGGCTCCCCAGGAGGGGAAGCTGCTGCTCGGGCTGGGGACGCTGCCGGGGGTTCTGTGCTGCTCCTGCTCCTCAGGACCGTGTGGCCGTTGGGGCTGCGGGGTGGCCGGGCTCAGCCCCGCGGTGCCCGGAGGGGCGTGCGGGGCTCAGGGCAGCGCGGAGCGGGGAGACTCCGGCCCCCGCTTGCCCGTTTCTGCCCTTGGTGGGGACGGGTGATGGGCACGGGGCTGGTGGGTCCCGGGGCAGCTGGCGGCCGGCGGGCACTGCTGCGTGGCCGAGGGAGCCGTCACCAGTGAGGCTGGGGTCTGCATGCGATCCCCCTGTACCGGGCTGGGCCAGGGCACGGGGCACCGGGCAGCCGGGGCACGGAGCGGAGCTGGCCGTGGCGTCACTGGACGTGCCTGGCGGTGCTCGGGATCCGGGCACAGGCTGCCTGTGGGGCTCGTGGGGTACCCCTGCATCCGGGGTCAGCATCCTCCGCTGCACCGAGCTGTGCCAGGGCTCAGAGCCTGTCCTGCCGGAGCTGGGGCGCATCTGCCCGGCAGTCGGGGCGAGCCAGCCTGGGGCAGGACACGGACGCGGGGGCTGAGCACACGGCTCCTTGCGGGCACAGCCCCGGCACTCAGCGGCTTAATGCCAAGCAGGGAGCGAGGAGGAGGGAGGCCAGCTCCACCGAGGGCTTGGCTGCCGGCTCCTAGTGCCTCTCCCTCCTGGCATCCTCCCTGGCATCCTCCGGCCCTGCCCGCAGCCAGCTACCTGCCATCTCTGCCCGCAGCATGCCCTTACAAGGGCACGGGCACGGCTCCCTCCGCGCTCCTGCCGCGCCGGCGCTCCTCCCCGGCACCAGGACCCGCCGCGCTGAGGCCACCCCACGGCGCCCCGGCCACCCTGCCCCGGCACGGCCTGGCCACCCTGCTGCGCCGCGGCCACGATGCCGTGCCAGAGCCACCCAGCCCTGCCGTGCCCACCCTGCCACCCAGCTCCCGAGGGACAGCATGGCTGCTCCGGCCAGAGGGGAGGTTCACGCCAACCAAGAGCTGGGGGCAGCTGAGCAGGCAGGGACGGGGCTGGGGCTGCTCTCCTGCGCAGCCTGAGCTGGGGAACGGGATGAGGCACCGCTGCCGGGACGGGAGCTGTCTGTCCCGGCAGGCTGCGGGGGACACGGCCGTGCACTCACCTCCACATGTGCCCGGACGGAGCCGAAGGGCCGTTGCGTGGCAAGGGAAGAGCCGGGAGGAGGGCACGTCCCCGCTGCACCAGGGTGGGAGGCGGATGCCGCAGGGTGCTGGGGTGGCTGCGGGGTCCCCGGGCAGGGGGACAGCGTCTCCACAGCCTGATGGCCCCCGT
The DNA here is from genome assembly GCA_013400755.1 of Pelecanoides urinatrix. Taxonomy (NCBI): domain Eukaryota; kingdom Metazoa; phylum Chordata; class Aves; order Procellariiformes; family Procellariidae; genus Pelecanoides; species Pelecanoides urinatrix. Next base: position 337,923 of record VZTQ01002780.1, on the reverse strand, counting down.
CCCGCCGCCAGGTCTCCCACCCGCCGCAGACATGGCGAACAAGGGCCCGGCGTACGGCATGAGCAGGGACGTCCAGGCCAAGATCGAGAAGAAGTACGACGACGAGCTGGAGGACCGGCTGGTGGAGTGGATCGTGGCACAGTGCGGGGCCGCGGTGGGTCGCCCCGAGCGAGGCCGCCTGGGCTTCCAGGTCTGGCTGAAGAACGGCATCGTAAGTGGGGGGCCGGGGCGCTCCCCATGCCCGCCGGCCCCAGGGCTGGGTGGGCGGCCGGCGGGGAGCTCCGCAGCCGGCGGTGTGGCGAGCCCAGCCTCTCCTCTGCCGGCAGGTCCTCAGCAGGCTGGTGAACAGCCTCTACCCCGACGGCTCCAAGCCCGTCAAGATCCCCGACACCCCCCCCACCATGGTCTTCAAGCAGATGGAGCAGATCGCCCAGTTCCTCAAGGCAGCCGAGGACTACGGCGTGGTCAAGACGGACATGTTCCAGACCGTCGACCTCTTTGAAGGTGCGGGCGGGCGGGTGGGGGGCACCCGGCGCTGGGGGAGCCGGGGCTGTCACACCGTGCCCGTCCTCACACCCCTCCGTCCCTTGCAGCCAAGGACATGGCGGCGGTGCAGAGGACGCTGATGGCCCTGGGGAGCCTGGCGGTCACCAAGAACGACGGGAACTACCACGGGGACCCCAACTGGTTCATGAAGTAAGTGGGGGGGCGCGGCCCCGGGCGAGGGGACCCTCCTGCCCCACGGCTGCCCAGAGTGGGCTCTTCCCGCTGCCCGGCAGCGCCCCAGAGCACGCGGTCGCGGGATGCCAAGCTTTCTGCTGGGAAGCAGCGGTGGCTGGGGACCCCCTTGGGGAATGGGGGCTGCTGGGCGCCCCGGGGACGGGGACGAGGGTCCGGCTGCCCGGCGGGTCACGGGTGCCGCACGGCCTCTCCCTCCGCCCCGCAGGAAAGCGCAGGAGCACAAGCGGGAGTTCACCGAGAGCCAGCTGAAGGAGGGCAAGAATGTCATCGGCTTACAGATGGGGAGCAACAAGGGGGCGTCACAGGCGGGGATGAGCTACGGCCGGCCCCGGCAGATCATCAGCTAGGCAGCCCCCCCCGCCGCCCCCAGCCCTCCCGCCGCCGGGAGAGCAGCCCCAGCCGGGACCTCCGTCTTCGCTCCCCCTGGCCCAGCGCGCCGCAGCCGCCCGAGCACCGGCGGCCGCCACCGCCCCTCACCGATTGGTATTTATTGAAAAGAAAACGCCAGCCAGCCCAAAGGACCCTTCAGCGCAACCGACGGC
>VZTQ01002780.1:315479-336532 GCA_013400755.1 Pelecanoides urinatrix | reverse complement strand
GCCCCGCCGCCCTCCTCGGGACGGCGGGTGGGAAGGGCGCGCGCCCCGGCCCCCGGAGCCACCCCGCCTGCCCGCAGCCCCGCACGAGCCCCGCGCCACCGCCGCAGAGATCCTTGCGAACGGGGATAAAAGAAAATTGGCCTTGGTTTTGTACTTCGTTTTTGTCAAAATTAAAAGGTTATTCATCTAGCGCGGCCTGACGAAGTTTCCTCCCGCCCGCCCAGTCGCCCCCGGCCGGTGGTGCCGGGAAAGCCGAAGCCACTCTCCGTAAAAGCTGCTCAGGTCGCCTGGGCCACGTCTGCTCCTTCTGCCAGCTCCGAACCTGGGAAAACCAGAGCTGGGGATGGGGCTCTCCCTGCCCAGCTCGGACGGCTCCGCAGGGTGGCTCTGCCCTCTCCGGCCCGAGCCGCAGGGCCGACCTTCCTCCTCGCTCCTTCACACCGCTGCGGCCCAGCCCTCACCTCCCCCTGCCCGGAGCAGCCCCCGTTATCCCGGGGCACGGAGGGCTGCGAGCAGCCGCGAGCAGCCCCAGCACCCCGGCAGCACCACGGCCTCCCCACGGGCCCCGGGGCTGGGAGGTGCTGGGTGACTCATGTTTCCACAGCCAGAAAGCGCTGGGAGGGCGGAGGAGCGACGGATGGGGGAGAGGAGGGTTTTTAAGACTTTATTTGGAAAGCTACACAAAAGGGCTTTGCTGATTAAAAAACAAACCCCAGCTTTAAAAAAATAAACCAATGAACCCAAAGACACACGAACAAGCCAACGCCGCTCGCAGATGAGCCACTGCCAGAGCAACTCAACCTCCCCTGCCCGGCCCAAAGCAGGCATCGCCCGCGGCCTCGTCCCTCCTGGGCACCGGGCACAAACCGATGCCCAGCAAGCGGCGGGGAGGCGGCTGGGGGAAGCGGCCCCGGCGAGCTCGCGCTGCCAGGACACCTGCTGCCAGAGGTGCTTCTGTGCCCGCCGCAGCAGGGACAGCCCCATCCTGCCCCCCCGAGCAGGACGGTGGAGAAAGCCCTGCTGCCTTCTGCCTCCCCAGCCGCACGGCTGCCGGCGGGAGGTGGGGAGGAGGTGGCGGGGTCAGAGCACAGGGGACAGGGAGCAAGCGCTGGTTGGAGATGGGCAAAATGACTCCCTGCTTCTAAGCTGGGTGCAACTGGTGGGTACTGGCCAGCTCCTAGCCCAGCGGGGCAGGCAAACGACTGTGCTGTGAGGTCCCTGCCTGCAGAGGCAAGCGGCCAGGGCCCTGCCACATTTTCCAGGCTCGCTGCAGAAATTAGGGACAAAGCGACACTTCTTCCCCGTGCTGCAAGGCTGCGGGAGCCATGGCGTGCAAGGGACTCCGTGCGTGGCTCCGCTATGGCCGCTACGTGCCCAGGAGGCATCGGCGTGGGGCCTTGCTCCACGCACAAAGGGAAGCCCTGAGCCTCGCTGCAGGGTAGGCTCCATTAGGAATGGGTTTAAGGCTTGCTTTGTTTTCCAGGGCGAGGGAAAGGGAAGCTCCCCTTCCGCTGCCAGCCCTCTTTCTCCTTGTTTCTGAGCCACTTCCAACACCACCTTCCGCAGGACGCAGCGGCAATGGTCCCTGGTGGCTCAGGAAGCCTCTGCTGCCCGTGCTCGGGAAGGACGTACCGAGTGGGAGGGATGCGGCCCAACGCCCCAGCCCCAGCTAGCACGTCTGGTGCTCCCTGTCCTCCGAGAGGAGCTCGGCGGTCGCCTCCCGGCCAAGGTACCCTGCTCCGGCGGGGGCCGCCTCGTGGAAGCTCGCAGCTCTGCTGGGAAGTTTGGGGTGGGTGGGGGTCCAGGACCCCTCCTCCCCCTCGTCCTCCGGGGCAGGCTCTGGGTGCTCACACTCCATCTCGACGTCCTCGATGTCCTTCTCGCGGTAGAGCGGCACAGACTCCATCTCCAGGCCGCTCTCCAGGGCTCTGTGCTTCCCTCCCTGCTGGTACCACTTGCAGACGGTGGAGCCGTTGCAGGTCAGGTCAAGCCCCACGTTGTTCCTGGTCAGGCAAACCTCCAGCATGTAGTAGAAAGTCCAGAACACGGCAAAGCATCCCAACAGCAGGAGGGTCTGCGGAGGAGGAAACCCCTTGAGAAACAAAGCCCTCAACCACCCCAGCGCCCTGCTGTCGCCCAGCGGAGAGGGCACAGCGCCAGGAGGACCAGCGACGCAGGTCCCCACTCCTCCCGTCCCTCCTGCAGAGGACGGGGGGTCCCTCCTGCAGAGGACGGGGGGTCCCTCCTGCAGAGGACGGGGGGTCCCCGCTGGGCGCCAGCCGGCCGTCTCCCCGGCCCGCAGGCAGGCTGACCTTGAGGGTGTTGGCTGTGATGGTGTAGTGCTGCTCCTCGGGGATGTCCAGCCCCGGAGGGCAGGGCAGGGAGAAGTCGCTGCTCAGGTACTGCCCGCTCATGGCTTCCTCCAGCAGCCTGGGGACAGAGGCACCCCGTCAGCGTCCTGCAGGCAGGGCTGCTCCAGGGAGGGTCCCAAAGGCCCGCAAAGGGTCTGGAGCGGCTCTTCCACCACCGAGGGTTGCCCTCCTGGGACAGACCCAGCCAGCAGCCCACGGCTCCCCTGGGCAGCGTATTGAGGGCAGCCCCGGTGCCCCGGGGCCAGGGGCCAGGCTGCAGCCTCACCCTGCCGTGCACCCGCTCAGAGACTTCTGCTAATGGCCCTTAGCCCGCCATCTCCTGTCTCCCCACCGAGATGGGGTTGTGGTGTCCTACCTCTGCCGTTCCTTCATCTCTGCTGGGGACCAGGAGGAGCCATACAGGGTCAGCTGCCACTGCTTCAAGGTCCCAGGCCTCAGGCTCTCATCTCCTGGGGAAGAAACAGGTTGGACCACCTGGCTGGGTGACACGGCACGGAGCTAACCCGCAGCCGCCCAGGGGCTGAGCTGGCAGCTCCCCAGGACACGGCACGGAGCTGCTGCCACCGCCCCACGAAGGACCCCTGGAAGGCAGGACTCACCGATGTCCCTGACGACCAGCCTGTACGTGCCCTGTGCTTCCTCGCCCCAGCACCGAACCGTGGAGAAGGTCCAGTCAGCAAAGCCATTGGGGTCCCTGCCAAAGGGTGAGGAGAAACAACCCATGAAAGGGTAACGCAGCCCGAGCCACGAGGCCAGACATGGGCCCTGGCTCTCCCGCTCGGGGCTGGCTGGGCTGGGTGTCCTGCCCCGCAGCGTGAGCCTCTGCACCCCCGTCCCCCTTGGTGCTTACGAGTCCATGCTCCTGGTGGTCCCTATCAGGGACATCATGCCGCTGGGGCAGAAGAGCCTGATCTCCAGGTTGCCGCGGCGGGGGTGGGTTATGGTGACGGTGACTGCCACGTGCTCCAGGGTTCTCATGCCAGAGAGCTCCAGGTCAGCGGTGGTGACTGGGAAAGGGAAGACAGGGTTTGCCGAGGCTGGTGGCCGGGATGGAGTCCCCACTTCCAGCCGGCCCTAAGGGGCTGCTCTGCCACTTATCAGGACACACACGCTCGTCTCTGCCTCCGCTCAGCTGCCTCCGCGTGTTTGGGCCCCCGGAGCCAGAGGCAGGAGCCAGGGCGGTCACACCCCACGCTGGGAGGCTCCGCCGAGCGCCCGGCAGCAAAGCCGCGCTGTGCTCGGAGGCCTGGCCCCGGTCCACACTGGGCGAGGAGCCTCCTTGCCTGCCCGAGCCGAGCCACCCACACACCTCCCCGGCTAGCAGCGGTAAAGGTGTCCTGGCACACTTGCTCCCGGGCACCCCACGTCGTGCTCGGGCTGCTTGACGTGAGCCGGGAGAAGTCAGGTCCTCCCGGAGCAGAGGTGCAGGAGGCACCTGGTGCTGGCTGTCCTCTGCCCGCAGCTGGGCCCTCTGTTCCCGCCCTGAGTTCAGCCAGGACGGAAAGGATGGTGAGAAAGGGGTGAGGAGGAGGTGGCGAGGAAGGAGGGGTGAAAGGCAACAGCAGCAACAGCAGTGGGAGAGCTGACTCCCGGGCATCTCCCAGCACGTCGCAGAGCAGGCAGAGGGTACGAACCCACGCTTTCCTCTGCTCAGGAGGGGGCCCAGGCACGCCGCCCAGCCCTCTCACGTACCAGCAGCCTCTTGCCTGCAGCCGGATCCTCATTGCACAAGTGGGCCCCGCTGCCGCCTACACAACTCGTGCCACTGCCCCGCGGGCCCCCTGACACCCAACTCTTCCCCCGGCCCTGACTCACGGCTTGCGGGTTCAGGAGCCCACCCAGAGCGCTTTGGCCACTGCAATGAAATAATACCTCGTCCCTCATCAAATCCTTCCTGCCCTGGATTTGTGCCAGCTTTCGGCAGCCCCGGAGGCTGCTTTGAACCCACAGTTACACAGGAGCCAGGTTTGGAAAGAGGACTGGGGTGAGAAGCCCGGTGTCCGCCCCGAACCGTTCGCAGCTCCACGGACGCTCACAGCCCCAGAGCTGCTAATTATAGCACAGGAAACCCTGGCACGCTTCAGAGCGGATTTCAGCCTGCGCTCGGCCTCCTCCCGGCAGCCCCGGCCGAGCAGCAGGTGGGTGCTCCCCAACACCTTCTGAGCGGGGAGGCGGGCGCACCCCAGAACCAGGCAGCCTAACTGCAGCGGCCGGCCAGCACGTTCCCCGGGGCCACGTGGGGAAAGCGTTAACTCTGAGTCTACCTGCGGGAGACTAGTGCCCCGGCCACACATTCTTCTGTGCAAACTGCTCCAAAGCGCCTCTCTTCTGCCTCTCCCAAACCCTGCTTGCTGCCCAGCTTTCAGCTCACAACTCCTTTTAGGGCGGAGGGAGCTGCTTGACCCCCAACCCCCTGCTCCGAGGCAGAGGGGAATCACCCAGGAGGTCACCCCTCTGTCCCTCTGTCGCCCTGCGGTGCTGGTACCTGCTCGAGAGCCGGACCAGCCCAGCCAGGCAGGGACAGGAGAGAGGGAGAACGTGTGCCCAGCGTCTCCTCAGCCTGCAGCAGGGAGGGGAGGGACAGGACCACCTGCAAGTGGGGTGCGGGCCTGCTGAGCTCCAAACTCTTTCCAGGGCCTGGGGAAGAGGCTCTGGGCGCTGCCAGGAGCTGCAGCTGGGGCAGCGAGGGGCGCAGGGCCAGGCCCCCTGGGACAGCATCTCCGGTGGGACGGGGAGGGGGACGGTGGCCCAGCCGCAGCGCAAGAAGCTGTGGCCAGCCAGAGAGCCAGGCCCTGCTGGGGGGCCGGGAAGGGCTTGGGACCGAGCTCTCCTTCCCACTGGTAGCAGCCGGAGCAGCGCCTTGTTTATGTGGACAGAGGCTGGCCAAGTCGGGAGCTGGAGCATTACCTAAAATGGTCAAAGCCAGAGGAGCAGGTCTGGCTGCTGCCCAGCCTGGCCATGCTCGCTAATGCCTGTCTGGCTCCTCAAAGACATCAGTCTATGGGATGGAGTTATCGGGGAGGGGACCACATCAACAGACACAGATCCCCCGGGGAAAGGCAGCGGAAAGAGAGAGGAAAAAGCCCAGGCAGCCCAACACTTAACCCCTTTGTGGCAGGGCTGCCAGGCTGTCAGCACGCCCAGCTGCGCCCCAGCGGGAATGGGCTGGATCCCTGGCCTCGGTGTGCACGAACACGTGCTCTCACGTGGCACACCTGCTCTTACCGTTCCAGGCAACCTCCAGCTCCTGCGGGAGTAACGGGATGCTCCTGCCCTCCTTCAGCGCAGGGCTCACGTAGGAGGCGAGGTACGGGACGGACTCCCAGATCTGTCAGGGGAAAGGCGAGAGGATTCAGCACGACCTGCACGTCCGCCTCTCAATCTCCCACCACTCCTGCGAGCTGCTCCTGTCCGTAGCCCACCTAATGCGTGTGGACACGGGCCCAGCTTGGGCCCAGGCCAAGGGGTCTCTCCCGAGGCTGCTCTGGGGCACGAAACCCAGGCAGCGCGCACGGGCTCAGCGAGCGCCGCAGGGCTGGAGAGGAGTGCCCGCACGCCTAGGAGCGGGAGGAAAGCGACTGCCTGCGGGCCAGAGGGGCTGATCGAGACTCAGGACTCCCCAGCTCTGGCTTTGTCTCTGCCACCACCCGAGTGGCTTGGAGCGGTTTCTTGAAGCCATTCCTTTTCAACCCCAAGCGCAGCGGAGCAGGAAACGTAGCAGAACCCAAAGCCCTGCAGGAAGCCTGAGAGTCCCTGTGAAACAGGGGGCATTGCTGGCAACCGGCAGTGACCCGGCACAGCTGCACGGTGCTCTATGCACGAGTGAGCACCGCTCGGGGCTGGGTTGTGTCCCGCTCTCCTTGCGACTGGAGGCACAGGGAGGGAGAGATGGGGACGCCCCTGCCTGCTCTGACCACACCGCTCCCTCGGCAGCCCCCGGGACGTGGAGCCCGCGCTGCCAGCTGAGAACACCCTGCTGCCTCGGGACGTGACGCCCTCCCTGGAGCCCACCGCACAGGGAGGAAGGTGCTGGGGCTGCTGACGAAACTCCCCAAGCCATGAATCAGAGCTGTCGTCTCCCACCAGCGAAGGCTCTCGCCCATGGCTATATATAGTGCTGAGAGAGCGGCAGCTCGGGGGCAGGTTTGAGGCATTGCCGAAATCCTCATTACTTCATGCCAAAAGCAGCCTTACAGCGAGGGCCGGCAGGATGACGGCCAAAGCGCTGGCCCAGGACGGGTCACCCCACGGCGCTGCCTGTACAGGGATCCGGGTCTGCTCTACCTGCCCCCGGGGCACGCCTGGGGCGGGGAGGGGAATTACCTTGGCAGCGTTCACCAGCCTCCAGGCGTTCAGCAAGCCGAAGCCGTGCTGATGGCTGTGGCTGAAGCCGGCCTGGTTGATGTCCCACTTCGCATGACGATCCTCGTACTGAAAAGAAATGCAGGGCACTCTTGTTACCTTGGGGGACACCGGCAGCCTTGCAAACCTGGAGCAAAGGGAACCGGGCCCGAAGGGAAGGAGGCTCAGAAATATCCCGCAGCAGCAGGGAAGCAAACCCACGTGGCCTTATTAGAAAGAAACAGGTTGACCTTTGTTTGAAACAAGTCCCAGGACAAACAGGCTTCCCAGCTCCTCAGAAAGGAAATCAAGCAGCACGAAAGGGCACAAATGCCTCTGCTCTGAAACATTCCCGCTGCTCCCTGCCGCCCAAGCCACAGCCTGCGGGATGGCAGAAGCCTTGGGGAGAAGGAACCGAGTCCTTTAAATCAACAAGAGGTGGGCCAGGACAGATCTGGGTCCCATCACTTATCGGGTTGCAGTACTCTGGCAATGCTGGCTTGCAGTTGTGGAAAACGCTGCCCTGTGCCAAAGCGAGTAGAGCACTAGCTGGCCTCGGACTCCTGCTCCCCAAAGGGGTGCAGAAGAAGCCCTGTCCCTAACCCGAATCGGGCAGCTCCAGTCAGTTCCCACTCCTGCTCGCTGCAGTGCAGCTGCGCTGGAGTCGAGTCTGAGCGAAAGGAAGGGCTGTGTTTGCTGCCGAGCTCTCTGTTGTGTCCGTTCCCAAGAGCTCAACTCTCTGGAGAGCCCGAGGAAAGGCCAGAGCAGGGCAGAGCTCCCCGCTTTCCCACCGCACGGACGGCGGGGTGGCAGCGCAGAGATGGGTGCCGGCCCTCCGGCTGGGCCAGCCGCACCGCACGCCCACACAGGCTCCCGGTGCCCGCAGGCGAGGCACGGGGAGCCCCTGGAAGACCTGTACGCTGGCAGATGGAGGCATTCCTGGAGCAAATACCCCATTTATTATCATGACAGAGGAAAACGCCTCAGCCGCATTCCTGGGAGGAACAAGGGGCGAGAGGAAAACGCAATCCCTTTGCTGGGAGCCAGACAACCGAGAGATTTATAGAGGGGCAGGCAGACATAAACAAAGATGTGCACAGCAGGACCTCGGCCATCCTGCAGCATCCCTGAAGGGCAGCAGGAGGGAGGGAGGGCCACTCACCTTGGTGGTGGTGAAGACAATGATGTGCTGGACGTCTCGCCAGGTGAGACACGGCCGCACCTGCAGCATCAGCGCGATCATCCCGGCTGCAAGAGGAGCGGCGGCTGACGTCCCTGTGTGGCCCTCCGTGCAGCCCGTGCCCTTCTGCAAATCCCAGTCTGTTGTCACCTTCCGAGAAAGAGGAGAGACGCCTCCTGTTAGGCCACTGTTTGCCATGCTGGGGTGGCTGGGATAGGTACTCCAGCAACCGAGCACGCAGTCCCGGCCCCGAGCCGTGCCCTCGCCACACCAGCTCCACCGGCAGCCCACGCTCAGCCTGTGACACCACCGCTGGCAAAAGCCCCGGGGACACAGGACAGCGTGTCCCCCACGCTGTGCAAAGGGCAGGAGAGGTGGGGGCTCTGGGGCTCCCCACCATCGTCCTGGACACAGCTAAGAAATGAGCAGTGCCCGAGCACAACAGGAAAAAACGGGGCCAGCAGCCGCGCTCCTGGCAGAGAACAAGGCAGATGGCGGAGAGCTCGCGAGCGAGGCCAGCCGAGCACCCTGCGTGGAGGCCGGGGTCCTCATTTACTGCATGAGCACCCAGCAGCGTGCGGGCTGGGGCACAAGCTGCTGGGTTTTCTTGACAGCTCCTCAGCGCTGATTTACTGCTTGCGCGTCTCCATCAGCAACGCTCACGTAATTTCTATTGCTCTACCACAAGCGTGATGAGGAGGAAAAGATCCTCCACGGGCTGGCTGGACACATGAAGAGAAGGCTTGGAAAACTGGGAGTGAGAGGGGAGGAAAGACGGAATCAGCAGCCCTCCTCCCCAGCAGTCTGGGTCCCCCCGGCCGACCCTCTCCTCCACCGCCAAGGGCCCTCAGGGGCGCCTGATTATTATTTGCTGAGGACAGTGAAAACCTTCTCCACTGCAGGACACCTTTGGCCAGGCTGAGCTGACTGTCCTGGGGGAGAGAGGAGCTAACCCAGCCCCCGCTGCACCGCTCCTACGGCAATTACAAGGGTGCTTTGGGCACCCAGCAGCGCCTTTCCCCATTCTGCCAGCCCGGCGTGTCTGTCTAAACGCGGTCTGCCCCAGGTGAACAGATGGGAAAGCCTTTGAGCAGGGCGAGGGGAATCAGAGTGGGAATCAGAGCGTGACAGCCCAGGCAGGGGAGAGCATCGCTGCACGCAATGCGGGGCTGAAGAGCTGGGCTTCTCGGCACCGTGCCGGGGCACGCGGCAGCCCTTAAAGGGGACCACAGACACGCAGCACCTTCACACCCCTTCCTGGGAGATTTGCTACATCAGAAGGAAAAGGAGGGACTGCAGCTGAGCACCCACGGTCCCTCGCCCGGGGGCACCTCCTGCCTCTCTGCGACCACAGGGAAAGAGGGGCAGGGAAAGGCGAGCTGGGGCAGCACCCAGTCCGAATACAGCATGCCAAGGCCAGCATCCAGAGTCCGACCCCCTTCGTAGAAGGCTTTCAGACAAAACGAGAAAGTTCCCTGGATGTGCAAGGATTCCCCCTCCAGAGAAAAGACATGGGGAGGTGGTCCTAAACCCCCCACATCTAATCTGTCCGTCTCCCAGCCATCTCTTCTGCGCAGGCAGCTTCCCCCCGGACAGGAGGAAGGAATTTGCAGCCCATGAGCTTTCTTTCTCTCTGTGGTCGCTGAGATCAGGCTGGGAGGCGGGAGGGGCAGCCAAAGATCCCGTCATCCTCCCTCAGCCAGAACAACAACAAGAACAGGGCAGCAGCAGGGGAGAGGGTCAGGGATTAGCTGCTCAAAAGCCTGGAAACATTTCCCAGACAGTTCCTGGTCAGAACACGGGTACCCAGCAAAAAGCAGTACAAGGTGGGAAGGACCACACCACAGCTCCCCAGTCGAGAGGTATGGCCCTGTGCTGGGAGCTGGGACGCAAAGTCCCGTGCGGGGCTGAGCGGAGCGGCTCAGGCAGCTTCTCCCCAGGGCAAGGGCAGGAAAGCACCTTTGCAGCCACTGTTGGCACAGCGTTTAGCTAAGGAAAAGGAAGAGCAGCTTTACACCGCTCTGGACACAGAGGGTTGCTCTGGCCTGCGGGAGCAATAGCCAAGGCACAGCAGGCACTGCTCCCCTCGCCCCTGCTCTCGGCCAGCTTGGCTACAGCTCTTGCGAGAAGCTTCTGATTTCAGCCAACATCCCCGGGGCCTTTGGAGGTGACACCTCTTCGCTCTGCTGCCCACGCACGAAAACCAGCACCGGCTCAGGGAGAGGCACCCCCACCCCAAACTCGACCACCGCGAGTCTTCTCCAGGGTACTCTGGACACACGCGCAGAGCCTTGCTGCCCTAGGACCAAAATACCAATTCAAACGAGCTGCTGCTGCTTAAGACAGCCGCTACTCACAGGGGCCTCAAGCTCACCGTAAAGCGTCCTGGGACACCCTCACTTCAGGGACAACGCATCCCAGCTGAGAAGCGGTGAATGCAGACAGTTTCCTTTGAGGGGAGAGAGAGAGGAACAGGGCCTGAGCTAAGCAACTTCAGGGGAAACTCAAGGCAGTTACGGTTTGCGACCTTCCTCATCCTCACTGCTGACCACAGCGTCACTCCAGCACAACCGGGCCTCTGCAGAAGGACGACACGGGACTGTGCAGAGCGCACAGAGCCTCCAAAGAGGCATCGGGAGGTTCCCAAATTATGCCACCTCACTGCAAACCGAACGTGTCCGTCTCCCTGCGCTCCCCGTGGGGAGACAGCCGGCACTGCCAAAAGCTGTAGGTTTTGTTGCCTTCTACGCTTGACTCCGTAACATTCTGCCAACTGTTAACAACTTCAGCTTGTGCTCGGACGCTGCACGTCCTACAAAGAACACCCTGAGCAGCATAAACTTTCAGTAGGAAATGCAGCTCGTGCCAGAAGCCGTATTAAATTCTTCCCATTAAGGAAACCACACAAAGTTTATAGTCTGGTAAAAGAAAAAAACCCAACAGATGGCTGCTGAGAAGTTAACTCTGACATCACTGAAGCACAGTTGAAGGGCATTTAGGAGCAGACTATCCTCCAGAAAAAGGGGCGCGTAAGTTTTAACATGGCACGGGCTCGCTAAAGGAGCGACCGCGGTACCGCAAAGAAACAGGACGGTGCTCCGGCACATGCTGTGCCTAGGCTATGCGGGGCATCTCGTCCTGGCTCCCCGATGGAATACCAGCTCCGGCGTTAGTGTCCCGTAAGGCCAGTATTGGAAATGAAGGGGCGTCTGAGACCCTCAAAGCGCTCTCAGCAACAGCAGGCTTGGGGGAAGTTGGACATAAACCCAAAACTCGGTAACTCTGATGAAAGTGCGGCAGAGCCCTTGCTGGGCTGCCGTTTCCTTTTTTCCTAGCGTCAGTAGTTTCCAAACCAGCTTGGGACAACTGGAGTCATTTCTGAAAGGAAAAATTAGCCCCATTCTGGGTGTTACTTTCCCTGCCACAGGAGCCGAGCCATTGCTCCAGGCAGATTGTGCCGTGCGCTAGTTAGGCACGGATTCCTGCCCTGCCTCTGGACTGCACGAGGAGCTTGCTGAGTCCCAACCAGGTGGCTGAGGAACCCAGGCTCTCCCTGTTCTCCCAGTTTGCCCAGCACGCAGGGAAGCCTGTTTGACAAGCCCGGATTCAGCTCCCCTCTGGCAGGCACAGAGCCACAGCTGCATGTCCCTGCTTGCAGGAGCACCCTAGGCGCCGTCCCTCGTCCGTCCGGCCCCCCGGGACCCCCCAGCACACACTGCTGATGCTGATCTGCCACTGGGACTTCGCTGCCTCGTTGGCTCTGCCAGCAAAGTGCCTTTCTGAACTGCCCGTCCTGACGGGAGATCCTCCCGGTACCTGCCAGGCCAGGGGCAACCCAAGCCCAAAGAGTCAGGCCTGGGAGCCAGTGACGTTTACCCCAAGCTGCCCCAGGGTGGCTTGGGCTCGGCAGTCCCCGCTGGCACCGCAGGACGGGAACGGCTCGCAGCCGTACGGGCTGGTTAGCCTGACAGCCCCCCGACTGCACCAGCACCAAGGAGGAACGCGCTGGGTCAGGCCTGGGGCTGGGGAAAACAGGCCCGGCTGCTTGGCTTGGGCAAAAAAGGACATTTTGTTGACAATAAGTCATTTTTTGGCAAAAAAAGGAAAAGCTGATAAAAATATTCTGAAAAATTCAGCTGGGACAGGCACGCGTGCCAGAACAGAGAATGAGTTGGGGCCAAGTAGTTTAAAGAGCCCGATGCTGCTCCCAGCCCTCCGCGCTCGCCTGTGCTCCCGCACCCCTTCAGAGCAGAAGCCGGGGGGGCTGGCTGGGCTGGGTGCGCCGCAGCCCCCGCAGAGCTCAGCGGCAGCCCCCCCTGCCCCCTTCTCTTCAGGAAAGCCCACAGGGCCCGGCAGTCCCGCTCCAGGCTTCCTCCTCGCTGCGCAAAGGGGGCACACGCGGAGCTGGGATAACGCTCGTCTTCTGCCGGCTGAGCCGGGGGAGCTCCCCGGACGACATTCCCAGGCTCCCAGTGCGGAGGAAATTCTTAGGGGCCACGTAAGAGGCCCCGGCCCTGGAAGATGTCTGCCGGCAGTTCCCAGCAGCGCAGAGCAGGGAGAGAAGGGAGCACGGTCCCTGTCCCTTTCGGTCTGACATCCTGCCTGCGCTTGAGGTGACAAAGGTGACACACAGGATCTGTGTTGGGGGCCGGGAAGTCAGTGTGCCCGTGAACACCCCGGCAGAGAGAGGGTCACCGCACTGCCAGTTACAGGCTGACAGACAGTGACGACACGGGGAACAACTAGAAAGAGGAACCTCCCTCTCAGAGCACTATTTATGCAGGACCTAGATAAAAGGCATGTTCATTCCCTGCCTCCCAAAGGAACCCAACTACCAGCCTAAGGCAGAGGCGGGGCAATCAGAAGGGACAGATCTTCATCCCTTCTCCACACTGGGCTGTTCCGGCCCCGCGGCCGGACCAGCAGAGCAGAGAGGAAGACATGTGCCTTGCACGGTACTCACAATGCTCCTCATCATCTTGTCCCCGCCACTGAAGGTCACCGCTAACATGGAGGCACATTCCTCGGCATAGAACGGCATGGAGCCCGTCTCATCCACCGCGCCTGGGAAAAAGTGAAAGGCACCGACCGTATGAAGCCCGTTTCGGTTTAACTGCTGAAATGGCAAGGTGATGAGCCCCCGAGGACCTGTCCCGCTAGCTGTGCTTTTTCACAGGCTGGGAGCTGGGCAGGGAAATCGGACCCAAGCCTGTATTTTTCACGGCCGCAAGATCTACAGGAAAGGCAGCCACAATAAATGACCTTTCACTGTGCTTAATATTACACAGATCTTCTACCCCTCATGTAGCTTCTGCCCTCGAGAAAAGGGATTAGACGTTTCTTTTCTAACACACACGATAGCCATGCTGCATTTCAGGTCACTCCCTCAGCACGGCAGCGTGCCTGTCGCAGCCCCAGCGACGGAGGCCTGAACGCAGGCAGGAATTTCTTTGGCCTCCTCTTGCTCTGCGGGTCAAAAGAAAACTGCAGACTTGAGGGCTGAAGCCCAGCACCTCTACACACTGCCATCTTCATTCCCAGAGGACAGACACTTCCCCACAGATTCCTGCTATCCCGCCAGCTTCCTGCTGGGCAGGTTCTGCGCTTTTGGGACGATCTCATTTTTCCATGCTGGGAAGGAACGAGACAGAAGACACACGCACTCACCTATCGTGACGGTATAGATGGAGTTGGCATAACCATCATAGTTGCAGTTGTCGCTGTGCTGCCCGCCGTTGCCGCTGGCCACGACGAAAATGCTCCCAAAGCCCCTGCGACCCGCTATCACGCCGTGCTGCAAGGCGGCCTGCGGAGAAGGAACCGTCGCTGGTCAGGCCCTTCCCGTGCCCTTCCCTGCTGGCACCAGAGGGTTTCTGCCAGCGCCACGGCTGGCACGCCCGGCTGTGGGCCGAGGGCTCTCCCGGGCCTCGCGGCACACCTCGCTGCTACCCCAGACACCGACGGACGCGTCTGCCTCTCCCGAGCTGCCCGCGCTGGGGGAGCGTTGGCCCTGCGGACTGCTCGCAGGCAGAGGACGTGCTGGAAAGCTCTGTCCTGGCATCTCCATCCAGCAACCAAAGTCCACGCTCGAGATTTCAATAACCAGCCCTGCCAAGTACCGGGGGCGGTAGCGGGGCCAGCCACAGCGCCTCCGGGCCCTATTTCACCCGGCTTGCCGAGTCAGGGAGTTGTGTCTGTTACAGCCCCAACCAGACACCGAATTTCAGAGCGAGCGTGTTACAGAGGCAGCGATGCGGCCGACGTCGGGCTAGGGAATGGCCGATCTCCAGCTTACTAGGATTTTAAGCGGATTCTGCGTTAAAAATAAAAAGCAACCTCCCAGGCAATCACAAGACAAGGACTGACCAGCATGTGAATTGCAGAGGGAACACAGCAGCCCTGGCCCTCCCAGCTTCAGCAGGGCTCGCTCCGGAGCTGCTCTTCTGGAGCACCAAGGCTTTCCTACCCACAGGTGGCTGCTGCCCTTTTGCAAGGCCCCAGCTCCCACACAGACTTGGGCTTTCCTTCGCTGAGAAACGCAGCTACACCAGCCCCGCTCGGGAGGCCCATTTCCAGGCCGACACCTTGCACAGACGTCGTTCTAGCCTAGATAAAGGGTATGTGTCCGATGGACGAGCAAGCAAGCAATCCGCCTGGAAACCAGCCCTCCTCCTCCGCCCTCCCTTCGGCAGGTGAGGGCACACACTGCGTTGGCCAGAAAGCCCTCCGGACGCTCTGCCGTGGTAAAGCAAGCTTGGCTTGTGCTCTGTGTCCCAGAGCTTGTTACAGCCGTCTCTGCAGGCAGGAAGGGGATAAATACACTTGCAGAAGTGGAAATCGTTTGTCATCGTGAGCCGATAACTCAGTTGTCAGCGTTGCTGCGAATAGCACAGTAACTGCTATCTTGCGGTTAGAAAAGTACAGCAAAAGGCTGCCAAGCAAAAGAGAAATTAAGCAGAACCTCATCCCAGGAGCAACGCAGTGCAGTTTTGGGGCCCCCTCAGCGACCCCTCGCTGTGGCACCGGGGCAGCGGGAGCCGGGCGCGTTTTGCAGCACAGGCCCCGCGACAACGCCGTAACGGCCCGGGAAGGGGCTTCAGCTCCGACGCTTCCCCGCACTGCGTCCCAGCGAGAGCGAATGCAGCCATCGCCCCAGCCCCTTATCTACTCCTAGCATTTACAGGCACGCTCCCCGCCTTGAGAACCACCCTCAGCACTAGGAATGCTCGGTCTCCTGAGCAGAGAACATCCTTCGGGTTGCGAAAGTTGGCAGAATAATACCACAGGTTGCGAAAGAGCGTTTTCCTGCTGGAACCAGCCTCTCCTTAGAAAGCTCATCTAATACTGCCTGAACGCTGCCCTCCCGCAGCAACGTCACCTCGCCCCACCGCACGGTGACATGCAACACCTCCGCTGGCAGCGACGGAAGCAAACGAACGTGCGCTGCGCCACAGCAACGTCCCTCCTCGCCTCTCCGGGCAGACAAGAAACCACAAGCAGCGGAGGGCTAGCCAGGGGCGACCCGTGCTGCTGGGACTGTTTTTTACCTTTCCCAGTTGATGGGGGCCATCCACAGTTTTCCCATCGTCATCTGGACCCCAGCTGCAAAGAGAGACACCACGAAGTGACAGCCCCAGGAGTCGCAGACAGCAACTCTTCCTCCCATTACAGTTTTCCATTACAGCGAGCTACAAGCAGGCACCAGCTACTCCCAGCACCATGACTGGGATCGGAGGGGGCTGTACTTTCCCATCCGTCAGGCTGGCCCCTCGCTGCTGGGATATCACGGTCCTGTTTGCACTGTGCTCCTGGGTCAGATTCCAGTGGACGAAATGTTTGATTTTTATTTAACGACCAGCTTCTCACACATTCCAGTCCCGGTCACACGGCTCAGCGGGGGCTCCCCAGTCACAGTGGGGGGCACAGTGCCCCCTCCAGCTGAGCCAGCCTGCGGGATGTGCTGCAGCAGCGCTCCGAAGAAGGCCTTGCAACCATAGGTGCCGTGCACAGCCCGGCCAGCTCTCCAGTAACAGGAATACCGATGCTACTCTTAACAGCAGTAACAAAGGGCCCCACCTGACACGGCCGGCTGCAAACCCCCGCGAGGTTCAGCTGCGCAGAGCCCCTGAGGCGGCCGGACTGCAGGCGCAGGCGGGCACCAAGCCCAGGGGGACAGGCAGGGTGTTCCCTCCGTGGGACAGACCCGCCACCTCGCAGCCTGGCCGCCTGCCTGCCCCGCACGCTCACAGGGCCCCCACAGCAGTGCCGATTTCGGTGCCTCAAGGCTAGCTGGAGCCACCGGCGGAGAAGAGCTGGCGTGAGCATTCAGCCACGAACTGAGACCCCCTTCCCAGGCAGAGCGGAGCCCACGGGTGTCGGCATGGCCGGCTCAGGGTCCCCTTGGGGCTCACCTGCAGCTGTAGATGTCATTGATCTGATAGTGCTTGTTGAAGGCGATGGCCTCCATGCTGTCGGTGAGGGGCCCATCCAGCACTCGGATGCCTGCAGGACAAAGGACAACGAACGTGACCGAAATGGATCAAAGTAAGCTGTGTAAACAGTGCAAACAAATTCCTTGGCAGGTGCACACCAGGGACACTCGCGCTCCCAGCCCGACCGAACCAGATCGCCCGGAGCTGTTACCCTGCAGACCAGTCCGCAGGGGCTAGATGTGCGTGGGGGTCTGGGATTGTAAATCCTCACGCACAGCCCCACGTCCTCTGCTGGACGTGGCTTTTCTGCCAAGCAGGGTCCTCCAGTCCCACTGCCAGAACCGTTGATGACGGGGACAGCACAACCGAACACCAGCTGGGCTCACCCCCGTGCGCCCCTGAGCCCCCCGACCCACAGCGCTGCTCCCCAGGGGCTTCTTCACATCCCACCCCCAATTATCCCACTGCTTTTCAGGGCTAGTCCCTGCCTGGAGCAATTGCTTCCCCTTCCAAGCCGCCAAACAGCCAGGCATGGCTTTGGGATGGACGGCACGCTTGCCCGCTGAGGGAAGGGCCGAAGAGACGCAGGACATCCCAACTACTGTGCTCAGACCAGGAGGGCAAGGCCACCTCTCCGACAAAGCCAACGAAGGCTCAGTGCTGAGTTTTCGGTGACCCAAACCATCGATAATTATCGTTTTGCATGACCGCTTAGGCTGGCAAGGGCGTTACAAATGGAAACCAGGCACGCATCTCAATTAAGCCTATTTATAAACAGTGCAACCGCCCACCCATCTCGGCTCTTGCCTGACGCAGCACACGCGGCTTTTTACTGTCGCATCTGAGGCTCCTCCGTGGAAGAGCGGAGCAGCCCAGCGAGGGATGCGCTGGCTCTCCCCGCGCCGGCTGGCACCGCGCTGGCTCCAGCACGGTCTCCCTGTCCCCTTGCAGAGCTCGCGGCTGCCCCGCTGTGCTCACCCTGCAAGGCCAGGCACAGCTCTGGAGAGCTGAAGCCCGAAGTGCCAGGCCCCGCCTGAGCGACCCGGGGTTAAACCCTCCCTATTCCCCGCGCTGCGGTTAAACTGTGAGCTCATCTTCCCTCCTGCCAGCTGGGCTTTGCTAGCAGCGTCTGCCTGCAGCCTCTCGGGCCGGCTGGAGCCCGGGGACCCGCCATCAGGGTGGCTGCTGAGGGAGCACCCCGCCGGGCGAGGCGGGGAGGGAGCCGAGCACAGGGCAGGGGTGCAGAGCCGCCTGCAGTGCCCTCGGGCGAGCTCCCGACCCCCCCCACCCTGCTGGCACCCCGGGGCCCACCCGTCCCCCAGCCCCGTGTCACAGCCAGGGAACGTGGCACCATCTGCCGGGTACGGAAAGAATCACGTCCCGGGCTGCAGCACAGCAGCACCGTCCTCTGCTCTGCCAGGGACGCATCCTGCCCGGCACAGAGATCTCGCCTCCCTCTCTGAAGGAGCCCGAGAGCTCCGGGGAGAGCCGAGGCCACAGCGGCACATTCCCTGGCTTCGCAGCGGAGATGCGCAGCCAGATCTTCACGCCCCGTCCGTCCGCACAAGGCAGACCTGACGCCAAGGGCCGGGCGAGCGCGGGGGGTTGGCAAACGTTTGCTTCCCCGCTGCCTCCAGACGCAGCCTGCAGCGCTGCGCCGGAGCGGGCACGTCGTCGCCCGTTTGCCTGGCGGAGGCTGCGCGGTACGGACGTGCGTCCGCTGAAAGCTCCGTGGCCGGGCAGGCGGCGTGCTGGGAGTGCTCTGGAAAAGCTGCCCCAGCACACGCTTATCCTGCTCTTCCAGAACCAGCTCCTCTGGAGAGGAGCTCAGGCAGACGCCGGTTCCTCCCTCCGACACACCGACCAGCCTGAGCAAGGCACCGGCTGACTCAGCGCCGCTGCAGCCAAGCCCCCCCTCCCACGGAGCCGTGCCCCGGCCCCACAGCAGCGGAGATGAGTCAAGTTGGGCACGAGTGCAGCACATCAGGCTGCCACGGCGTGCACGTACCTGCGATGCGGCTCCCGTAGGCAACTCCCACCGTGCAGAAGCTGTTGTTTGGCACGGCAGCGATCTCCCCGGCGCAGCGGGTCCCGTGGTGGTTGCCGTTCTCTTCGTCAGGGTGAGGCATAGGGTCGGGGTCGTTGGAGTTCAAGTCGTAGCTGCCTTCTGGGCTCTGAAAACAGACCCACAGTCACAACTCAGGGCTCTGCTCTCCTCTCTTCGGGAAAAGCAGGACTTAGGAGCGTGCTACGCGGGCTGAAACACAGCCTGGAAGTCACGGGAACTTAGAGGCTGCTTCCACACAGGGCTGCGGCTCAACACTGCTATCTGCTGCTGTGGGAAAGGGACCAAGAGAGGCGGCTTTAGCAACTGCTGCGGGTCGCAGGGAGGCCGGCTCTCACGTCTCAGCAGCTACCTCCCACAGGTAGCACAAAGGCTGGTAAACCTGCAGCTTGGGTGCAAAATCTCCCAGGGAAAGGTTTGCCGCCGGCACTTCCCGCCCTGGCCGAGCCCAGGGTGACAGCACGGGCCAGGCTCTGCCGGCAGCCGAGCACTCGCACGCTCAGGCCGCGCTGCCCGGCCCGCCGGAGGCCTGCGCCAGCCACGCCGCCTGGCCCGGCCTCCAGCTTGCCCTCGCGCCCTCCCAGCACGCAGCCGGCACTCACGTAGTTTGGCTGTATGTCTTTGATGGTGTGCTCCACACCGTCGTCCACCACCACCACCGTCACACCGCGCCCCGTCACGTTCCGCTCCCAGACGCCCGTGACATTGATGTCCTTCCCGGGGCTCTTGCGGTTGTTCTAAGCAGCAGAAAGGACAGCGAGGGGAGAGGAAAAGCGGAGGAGCGGGTCAGCTGTGAGGTAAGGGGCTCCCAGACCTTTCGGGGCTACGATGCGCGGGGCCGGGGCCAGGCTGGGAGCACAGGGAGGAGTCACAGGACGGTCACGGGAGATTTGACGCGGCCAGCGAGCAGCAGTCGCTCCAGCCACGAAGTGGAGCGCCCGGTGCCGTGGGGCCGACACCGCGCTCCAGCCTGCTAAGCGTACAGCGTACTCTGGCCGAAACCCCTCTGCCCACCCCAGGGCCACCGGTGCGCGGCCAGCTGCGGGAGCTGCCTCCTCCCGTCATCGCGGCGACCACGCGGCGGGCAGGGCGAGCTCTCGGCGTGCTTCCTCCTCGCCGCAAGGACAGAAAGCGACCGTTTTGCCTGCCACGTGACAGCTCGCTTGTGGCCACGCAAACAGCCCGAGCCTGCTAGCCCAACAGGAGCCGGAAAACCACTCACCAGGTGCCACTGCTGAGGGTATTTGGGATCGTTAAAGTGCAGGCTGCGTTTGGAGCGTTTCAGAAGCTTCTGTTCCGAGTGCCACCGCACGCTGTCATGCTGTGCAAACAAAGTGTCCACCGACCTCCTTATTGCTTCGGGTTCGCTTGCCGCGTGGCCGTCGGGCTGGTAGGTGAAGAGGTAATGGCCCCTGAGCTCCCCGACGCGGCCCATGTTCACCAGCCCCGCAGTCCGGGCCAGCTCCTCCGCCCGCTGCTCCAGCTCCTCCTCGGGCGCGTCCAAGCTGACAGCCCACGTCAGCCTGCCGTGCCGGGCGTCAGTGCCGGCAGCGCGCTCCCCGCCGCAGGCCGGTCCGTCTGACGACGCGAGGGGGACCCAGGCGGCACTCAGCCAAAGGCACGTGTGGATGCAGAGCGTGGCCTCCATCCCTGCGCTCCATAGCGGCACCCTGCGCTTCCAATGCGGCATCAGACAGGCGGGCTGCAAAGAGCAGAAAATAAAACCAGTGAGAACCTCTTCTGCCCGGGAAAGGGCGGCCACGGCCTCACCTGAAGGTCCCTCAGAGCCCCACTTGCTCCTGGCGGGCAACGCCGGCACACCGGGGCTTGCCACCACCCCCCCCGGCACAGGCACAGCAGCGATGCCCTTCCAGGGAAGGCCCAGCCAAGGCGGCTCCTTCCCAGCGGCGCAGCACGGCGAGGCCACACCCGGGCCGGGCAGGATGGATCCCAACCGCTGCCCTGCCTGCCGGGGTGGAAGCCCCGGGACGACGCAGACCGCGCTGCTGGCTGGCAGAAGGGGGGCCACTTCCTTCTCTCGCCCTGGCCCGGCACCGCGGAAAACTGGCAAGAAACTACCGGCGCGCAGCTCCCTAGGAACAAACGGCACGGGCAATGCCACGCTCCGCGGGCACCCGCAGCCGAGAGCCCGCTCCTCCTCCGGGGGAGCCCCGCCGAGCTCGTTTCTCACCTGCTGCGGCCGGCGGAACCTGCTTTCGCCCGGCACGGGTGGAAATCAGCACCCAGCCCCGGTGCAACCCCCGTTCCGCCAGCCACGGCTCCCGAGATCCCGCTTCGCTTCGCCCGCCCGGGGACGCGCCCTCGCGCTGCCCGGCGCTCCGCGAAGTTCGGCGTTGGTGCCGCCCCGGCCGGGCTCCTCTCCCGGTCGGCTCCTAAGCCCGGGATGCCACTCACCAGCTGCGGCCCGCGTCGGACACCGAGGCCCGGCCTCCTCTGCCTAAGCGAAGGGCTTTAACTGCCCGTCGCCGCCCTCGCACGCAAGAGACCGGCACCCGCCGGAGCCCTGCGGCGACCCGGGGCCGGGCCAGCGCTTCCCAGCCGGGGAAGACGGACGTGCCCGGCCGCCGGGCAGGAGCCCGAGTGCGGGGGGCCAACGCCGCGGGACGGGCGGGGCGAGCCAGCCGTCGCTGGGCAGGCCGCCC
>VZTQ01002780.1:296422-315293 GCA_013400755.1 Pelecanoides urinatrix | reverse complement strand
GGCCCCGGCGGCGCCCGGCGGCGAGGGGGAGCCCGGGCCCGGCGCCGTGGAGGCCGGGGGGCAGGCGGAGGAGCCCGACGCGGAGGCGGCCCCCGCCAGGCCCTCGCAGAACATCGCGGTGCAGGTGGGTGTCCGCCGCGCCGGGCTCCTGCCGGGGCCCCCAGGGCCGGGCTGCGGGAGGAGGCTGCCGGGCCCCTGCGGAGGGTGGGACTGCGTGGCGTGTGGAGCGGGGCTTCCTACAGGGGGTTCCTGACCCCCGCCGCCGGCGGGGAGGGCGGTGTGGGTGCGGGGGGCAGCGGCACCCCTGGGCCCGACGGGTGGGGGCTGGATGGTGGAGCGGGTCCGTGCCGCTGCCTTACGGGTGCGCGGCCTTGTGCTGTGACCGCTCCTTAAGTACGAGAACGGAACGCGGGTTGGTCAGGAGCGGCCGCTCCGAACCTGCGCGGGTCGCGCAGCGGCGGGTCTCCAGGACCGGTTGCTGATGCGGGTCCGGCCGCTCAGCGGAGCGGCGGGTGGGGGCTCTGACGGCAATCGCCTCCCTTTGCAGACCGACTTCAAGACGGCCGATATGGATGTGAACACGGATCAGGATATCGAGAAGAACTTGGTGGGTATCGAAGCCCTGCGGTCGGGTCCAGGCTCTGCCGCTCGCGCTGCCGTTCCCCGCGCAAAGGAGCTGGAACGCTGCCCGTCCCACAGGGTGTTTTTTCTCTTTTTCATACCAGCCTCGGAGTTCTTAAGCTGTCCTCTTTCCAGGAGGAGATGCAGTGCTAGCTGCAGCTGCGGGCAGTGCCTCCCTTCACCTTTTCTGGTCTAGAGAGCCTGAGCTTTGACAGTGGAAGCTGTTTAACTGTGATTCTTGACGGTGGCACCTTCTGGGCTCTTATACGCTGCTGAGCTTTCCTGCCCTGTCCGCGCTCTCTTTAGCGTGAGGGAAATTTTCTCCCTAAATTTCCGCTCTCTGCTGCAGGACAAAATGATGTCCGAGAGGGCTTTGTTGAAGGAGCGCTACCAGGAGGTGTTGGACAAACAGAGGCAAGTGGAGAATCAGCTGCAGGTGCAGCTTAAGCAGCTCCAGCAGCGGAGGGAAGAAGAGATGAAGAACCACCAGGTATTTGGCGAGGTCCTCTTTTTGTTTAACCTGCCCGTTAGCACCGCCGCTTACCCGATGAAGGTGGGCTGCTTTGGCCTCGCGCGGGGGGCGAGGCAGGCCCTGAGACGGCGTGGCAGTTTCTCCTGTGTACTACGCTATGTTACAGCGCTGAGGACTGGCCCCTGCCCAAATCGGGGTGCTGAGCAGTTCGGAACTCATTCCTAACGGGGCATCCTCCGCTCCTGCCAGTGATCTTGCAATGTCTCTTCAGCAAGCACGGCGTTTTTTCCAGATGGAAAACTGGAGTGAAGTGAGGAGAACTAGCTCCTGGCGATTATGTAGATCTCTTGTGGCCGGTGCTCAGGGATCATTAGGTTAAGTGGGTGATGTGCAGCTGGCCCTGTGGCAGCTCACCTTCAGACAAAAGGAACCATCAGTGGCCCATCGGCTAGATCTAAACAAGAGCAGAACTCACTGCCCCTTAAAATCCCGCTGAAGAGACAGGAGTAACTGTGGTTTATACCTCTTGGGTTTCCTGGTAACAACTGCTATATATCTTGTCTGGATCTACTAAAAAGAAAGGTTTTGATCACGTGTGTAATCTCATAAACTCTCTCCAATTAATCTGAAATAATAACGGATTTAAAAACAAAACCATTACTTGGGAATTTTGCTCTTTATTTGTGTGATGTTTGTTTTACTCTAGGAGATCCTGAAAGCAATTCAGGATGTTACGATCAAGCGAGAAGAGACAAAGAAGAAGATGGAGAAAGAAAAGAAAGAATTCTTGCAGAAAGAGCAGGATCTGAAAGCAGAAATTGAGAAACTCTGTGAGAAAGGCAGAAGGTATTAGTATGGACAAGCAAGTAGAGGTTTTCTTTAGGAGGAAGGGTAACCCTGATGTATATGTGATTAAGTAAAGGAGGATCACGTTAAACTTGGAAGCAGCGAGTATTTTGGCGAGCAGTTTAGGACAGACCTGTACGGTTTTGAATGGATCTAGCAGTTGAATGGACAGAGCAGCTTTTCTTTACAGAAGATCTCAACGTGAATTTTGGGGCAGGAGGTTATTGCTTTGCCTGTTAGGCGTATGCGTGGACAGCACCTGGCGAGGATAACGTGCAGCTCAGCCCTCTGCGCTGCCGTCTTTCAGAATGCAGAGCCTTTCCGCGGGAGGCAGGACCGCTGTGTTGCAGTGCTAGGGGTAGGGTCTCGTTGGCCTTTCTAAGTTGTTCTCCCCAAAATTTCCCGTCTCAGTAGGCTGCTTGACTATGCCTTGCGCCAAACGGTTTGAAAGACTGACCGCTGCTGTCAGGCTTTGCGGTACGGCAGGCCGCGTCCTCTGCGCAAAGAATCTCACTAGATTCGGGGCGGGGGTCTAGCAAGATGCGAGTTGTTTGTGAATGAAGGTTCCTTTGGATGGTGAATTTGCACGTTTACAGAGCCATTCCGTCATATCGTAGAGGGTTGTTTGGGTTTTTTTTTGTTACTCTGAGGGCTCGGTGATGTGTTTGGATAAAGCTCCTCTAGTAATGGTTCCAAGTACTCGGCCCCCGTTTCACTCCGAGTGAATGGGTGCAAAGCATGTGTTGTCAGAGCAGCGCAGCTCCCTGTGGTGGATTCTGGTTCTGTGCCACAGTCTTTGTGCAGCGTCATGATACAGCAAAATTTTTGCCCTGGAGGATGTTAGTGGTCGCTTTCAAACATCTATTGAACGGTGCAGTCTTCAGAGTGCGTTGTTACGTTGGGCGCACAGCTGTGCCAGTATGTTGTTTAAACTGGGACCTGCGGCATTAACGGCTGGGCGATAACGCCTTCGCGGCGGGTGACTCCGTCTGTGCTTTTTCTCTCGCGCAGGTTGCTGAAAGAGCAGGAGGAGAAGGAAAACAAGATTGCTTCTCTGATTGCAGAGCAGTCCGATGAAAAGTAAGGCTCTCTTCTATTACCGGATTAATGCTGTTGAATGCTCTTTTCCTTCCAGTCATTTTCCCTTGGAGTGAATCTGATGCTTCTCGTGGGGCGGGCTAGAAGGAGTGGTCTGACGCTGTGTGCGGTCCAGTTACGTGCTCTAAAGGTTTTATCTCCTCTTCCAGCAGGCTGGTGCCCCCAGTCTCCGGATTAAATCCTCTTTGATCCTGGTCACAAGCAGGCTCGTAGATGCTTGGGACGTAAAGATCCCATAAGATTAGAGTTTCTGCTCAGTGGATCGACTCGGCTTGTAACTGCTGCCTCCGATTGCATTTCAACCTCCCGGAATTAGGGCAAACCTATTTCTCTCTCTGTTCCCCACGGCTGCCCAACTACTCTAAACTCTGGCAGGCTCGGACACTTCAGCGCTGGGCAGAGAGCCTGCCAGATGCAGGCATAGATGCTCACGTAGCACAGGTGGAAGGGGCCAGCTTTAAACTTCTCCAGGATCAGAACGGCTTAGTTCTGTCTGCTGGTTCAGGTGACTTCCTGGTTCCGACCTGTGCACCTTTCCCTGGAGTTGGACTGAGTTTTGCCGAGGGGAATTCCCCTCTCCTCATTTTGCCCAGCGTGTTTGCACACTGGTTGTTTGCACGCTCTGGAGCAGCTCGCTCTTGGGACGGTGACTCATGCAGCCGGGGGACCTCTGGCTGGTGTCATGGTCTGGAAGCTGTCGATCCTCCACGGTTCCACCCCATCCAGAGCTACCAGGATCGATCGACGGTTTTGTGGGAGTTTGTCAGCTCTCCTGTTCCGCGCCCTTCCAGCGCCTCAGCCTAAGCCGACTCATTCTGTTTCTGTCTGCAGGCAGCTATGGGAGATGGAGCTAGATAAGCTGAAGAACCAGCACAATGAAATCAACAGGAACATTCTTGAGGAGACAGAACGGGCCTGGAAAGCAGAGGTTAGTAGGTGACTTCTTACCTGCAAAGTAGTTGTTGAAGAGAGTCTTTTTAAGATTCCAGGTAAGGCGAAGTCCCCCTCTCCGTGGGACAAGAGAAGGGATCAGCAAAGATCAGTGCAGTAAATGTTAGTCGGGACTAACTAACTTAATGTGATGCTTAGTGAAGAGATTACAGTCGCGGTCTGGCAGCAAGAAACACGGGAATACAAAAACTGGTCTTCATGTGCGGCTTCTCTCTGCCAGATCCTGTCCCTGGAGAGCCGAAAGGAGCTGCTGGTGTTGAAACTAGAAGAAGCAGAAAAAGAAGCAGAGCTGCACCTCACCTACCTCAAGTAAGCCCGTGTAGTCTCAGAAATGGCAGGGTAACTCGAGTGTCCCTACGTACCCATCTCCTCTTCCTCCACTCTGGAGGTTTGACTGAAGCTCAAGGTTTCCTGTGGCTTTCTTCCTAAAATAATGTGGTTCAGTAATGTCGCAAAACAAAGGTACGTGGGGCTGTGCTTATTCCCTCTTACCGTTCATCTGCTGAACGTGTGCCGTGCTCTTGACGGAGTGCTGTAGGCACGGCGTTGGCTGTGGTGTCCGTGTCTGTCTGCCAGATCAGGCCGCGCTCGGGTAGCTCTCCTCTTGCGGGGTTTCTCGCCTGGGCGTGAGCCCTTCTTCCCGCCCAGCTGGAGGAGGGGAGCCCTGACGGGGGAAGGCAGGAGCGCGTGGGGTGTTAGTTGCTCCCACTTTGCTGCCAGCGAGAGCACAGTTGCAAGTGGGAAAGTTTAGTTGTGCTTGCAGGTCTGCGCCGCCCACGCTGGAGACGATGAGGCCGAAGCAGGAGTGGGAGATGAGGCTGAACAGGATACGAATGACCAAGGAAAGTGTCCGAGTAAGTTCCTGCCAAACGGCTCCCAGCCTAACAGCGAGCAGTTCTTCACATTGACACTACTCTGCACGCTCGGTCTCAGCCCTCTTTGGGAGAGGACCGAGACCCAGAAAAAGCTCTGTGCCCAGAGGCACGGCACAGTCAGTCTGGTTTGCGAGCGGTTGCAGAGATCTTCTGCCTGTCTCTTCAGGCTCGTGCGTGTGGATAAGCCTCGTGGACGCGAAAGCAGCGTGTTGGGTTAATCGCAGAGGCAGTTATTCTGTTTCTCCCTCCGGGTCCTTTTCCATTCTCTTGACTCCTGTGGAACCAAACTGTCCGCTTTAGGGCCCGCAGCATTCCGGGGCTGAGAGCGCTCTGCCCAGGCAGGGCAAGCTGCCTGTTCTAAGCACGCAGCGCCCAAAACTTCCTCAGGCAGAGGCTTTGATGAATGCGTCTGTTTTCTTTCCTCTCTGCTAGGATCAGTTCAACGACCACATTCAGATGGTGAGAAACGGAACAAAGCTGAGCAGCCTCCCACAGATCCCGACCCCGACGCTGCCACCTCCGCCCTCAGAAGTGAGTGCCTCTCCCGCCTAACAAATACAAGCTTTCACTGCTGGGAATTGCTGTGACTCTGGGGACAGCCTGCCCGCTGGCCCCTAACTGGCGCTGCCTGTGCTATGTGCGTTGAAGGAGGCTGTGCGGGATTGCCTTTTCTGGAGCCCCGAGCTCGTCCCCTGCCTGTTTGGGCTTACCTGCTGTCCCTGGTGAGGAGGGGAAGGGTCTCTTTCCCTTGCCGCGAGGAGTGTAGCTGCCTGTGCCTGCGGTTCGGCCCACCTCCTCTCTGGCTGGGGAGGAAGGCACCTCGGCTCTGCTTTCAGATGGGCTTATTCTAACCAGCCTTTTCTTCTCCCCCTGTTTTTCTTTCTCAGACAGATTTCATGCTGACGGCATTCCAGCCCAACCCGTCCCTTACTCCCAGGCTCCCGTTTCCCATCGGACCAGTTCCCGTTCCCATGGTCATGCCGAGTGCTGATCCTCGGGCGCTCTCCTTTCCCCTCCTGAACCCTGCGATCTCCAGGCCCAACCAGCCTTCCCCGCCGCTGCCTGCTTCCCAGGGAAGAAACAGCCCCGTAGTGGCATCGCTTATTGGCACGCACAGCCCCCACATGACTCCCGCTGCCTCCATCCCTCCTCCGCCGGGCCTGGGAGGAGTTAACGTCACTCCAGAGTTTCACAGGCTGCAGCCGGCCGATAAGCTGGAAAAACTGCTGGAGAAGTTGTTGACTCGGTTTCCACAGTGCAACAAGTGAGTGTCTGGCGGTGTCCTTCCCGGAGAGCGCAGGCTTGCGTGTGGGACGTGAGCTGGGGTGGGGGGAGGCAGAGCCCCCCTGGGCGCTTGCGGGGTCTGGAGGGAGGGAAGCCCGCAGGCGAGGAGCAACGGCTGGGTGCTCTCTGTCGGGTTTGCCGAAGCACTGGGAAGGAGAAACCTTTGGAGCTTTGTCTAAAGGACAGCGGTGATACCCGAGCACAGCCGAGAGCAGCCTGCACGCAGCCCTGCCTCAGGCGAGTCCTGCAGCCTCCGCGGCGCTGCACCCTGGCTGCACGACAGGCGGGCGCGCTCTCTCGCTCCAGCTGGGCTTTCCCACTCTTTCCCCAGCATTTTGGGGACAGAAGCTCGCTCAGCGTGTGATTCGCCTCATTTAGAGGGTTGAGAGCGCGCGCTCCTTTGCCGTGATAGGGGCTTCCCCGGGGCTGGGGTGGCGGGCTCGCCTGGAGCAGCGTTGCAGGGCCTGTGCCGGAGGGTCCGCGTTCGTGGGGGCCGCTCGGCTCGCTGGCGGCGGCTGGGAGCTCTTAGCAGGCTGCTGTCCCTGCAGGGCCCAGCTCACCAACATACTGCAGCAGATCAAGACTGCGCGGAGGACCATGGCGGGTCTGACCATGGAGGAGCTGAACCAGCTGGTGGCGGCCAAGCTGGCGGAGCAGCAGGAGCGGGCAGCGGCCGGGGCGCAGGTGGGAGAGCGGCGGGGGGCCGGCGGCAGCCCGCCAGACTCCTCGCGGGGGGCTGCTGGGAAGGGGAGCCTGGGTAGCAGTGAGAAGCCGTGCCTGCTGCCGGGACCGCGCAGAGCTCGGGCTTGGGCTGTGCGTCAGGGCGTCCCCTTTCTGCTGACTGCGGCGTAACTCTTGGGAGCAGCTTTTCCCGAGGTGACTTGGGGTAACCAGGCTGTCCTTTTCTTCTGGGCCTTTCTGATTTGCCTTGTTTGCCTTGCTGCAGCCTCTCGGTCGAATCAGGGCCCCCATGTTCTCTGCTCCGCTGCCTCAGATCAGCACACCCATGTTCCTGCCCCCGGCCCAGGTGGCTTACCCTGGAACAGCGTCACACGTAAGACTTTCTGGCTTTCCTGGAGCGCTTCGCCATCCCCAGGGAAAGTGGAGGGAGGGGAGCCCTTTGAGCGGTGGCCGAAAGGACGAGCCAGCGAAGCTGCTCTCCTCACGCAGCTACTCGGGCTGGTGCGGTAGAAGGGAAGGGTGAGGGGTATGGATCCTTTGTGCTTCGCATTGGGGAAGAGGGTAACGGCTGCAAGAGAGGTGTCGGGGGCTCTAACGTCCTGTGACGGCTGTGTGCAGAGGGAGGAATTGGGCAAACTGTGGCCCCTGGCTGCAGCCGGCAGGACGAGTGGCTGGAATGTGGAATACGAGATCTGAGCTGGGGTGTCTGACTTCCGTGCCTGTCTTCTTTCTGTTCCCTCGCTGCTCGTCCCAGACCCCGGCTGCCTGCAAGCTGTGTCTGATGTGCCAGAAGCTTGTGCAGCCCGGAGACCTTCACCCCATGGCCTGCTCGCACGTGCTGCACAAGGAGGTGAGTGTGCTCCCCGGCTGCGTGCGGCTCTTGGGTTCCTCGTAAGGGTTCCTGGTGCCGATTCCTTCTGGGGCCCTGGGCATGTGTAGCGAGTCCCTGTTGTCCTGAGGTCTTGCCAGAAGTGATCAATAAACAACTTCTCTGCATCCTGTCACCCTGCCTTTCCATACTGCTAGCTGGGCCACCCTGAGTGGCCGTTCGGTGGTGGCTTTAGGAACAGGCTGTCCTTATTCCTGCCCCCGAGCCTGTGCTCCTTGCTGGGAGGGTCAGATCCTGGCCTCTGGCCTTCCTGGAGCAGGAGAGTCTGGGAGGATG
Organism: Pelecanoides urinatrix; assembly: GCA_013400755.1. Classification (NCBI taxonomy): domain Eukaryota; kingdom Metazoa; phylum Chordata; class Aves; order Procellariiformes; family Procellariidae; genus Pelecanoides; species Pelecanoides urinatrix. The sequence goes on along the minus strand of VZTQ01002780.1, from coordinate 307,300 downwards.
TAGAACACGGGGCGATGGAGAGAGCTGCCACCGCGGCCCAGGTGCCTGGGCACTGTCGGTCTGTGGACAGGAGCTCTCGGGAAGAGGAGCAGACTTTCTCATCCGGCAGTGCTGGCAGTGGTTCACCTGGGTAGGCAAAGCCCTCGTCCCAGTGGCTCTGGGGCCTCCAGCAACTGCTGAGGAAATGGAAAACCATGTGTTGAGGAGGGGCTGATGATCCTGCTAGGTTGAAGAGGGCTCCCTCCACATGGCGACCTTTTGATGGAGGCTGTCTCTAAGGAGCAAAAGAGACCATCCCTTAAAATGAGTGCCCTTGCCAGCACCGTTCCGGAAAAGTAACGCCACGCTGTTCGCAGCGCCTTTGAGTTGTGCCAGTGGCTCTTGACTAATTCTCTCTCTTCCAGTGCATCAAATTCTGGGCACAAACCAACACAAATGACACTTGCCCCTTTTGCCCAAGTCTCAAATGACGGCTACTCGAACAAAGCGGTCCCACAGGAGGAGTTGCTGTGAATAGACAGGATCAGTTCTAAGATTTCTACAGTTCTATATTTATACGACCATGTATACACATGTACATTTTTATTATATAGGTAATGTGTGTATAGAAAGTCTGTATACATACAAATTCATAAATAAAGTGTGTATATTATGCAGTGATTTGCTGCTGCTCCTTATTTCTTAGTGCGCGGCCTTGCTGGCTTCCTTTTGAATGAGCGTTGTGGTGTAACCCGCTTGCTGGGACTCCAGCGGCTGCTGTACCTGCCTCTTCCCCCTTAGCTTCCAGCGGCTCCTTCCCCGGGGCCGGCGCTCCCAGCAGCTCCACGCTTGCCACAAACCCGTCCCCTTGGCTTCACCGCCCTGTGCCCCCGCAGACCCGTCCCCTGCCGAGTCCATCTGGTGCTGTAGTTCCCCTCTTGGCAATGAACAGGTTGCAGATGAAGAGCATTTTTTGTGGTCTTTTTTTAATGTAATAATAACTTACCGTGTTAACATTCATTGTTCTTACACAGACAATAGGTTACAGAGTACTGGAGTCTACAGCAACAGCCTGCGGTAACCGTCCCCGTCCCCTCCTGCGGGGCAGAGTTCCGCACGCGCCTTCACCCGGCGTTCCCTGCTGTAACTGGCGGCCCTGGGGAGGGAGCGCTCCGGAGCGAGCGGATTCGGCTGCGCCGCAGCCCAGGATAACCAACCTGCTGCAGTTCCGAGTTTCCCTTCTCCTGTACTTTCTCCTAAAGCAGGAGCTGACGCACCAACCCTTTCTCCATGGATTTTGGTGGGATTACGAGGTGCTCGGCACCACTTAACATCTTGCACTTACTCTGTAGAATTTCCCCCCCCCTTATTTGCACAAATTCGGCACTGCTAGGGGCACCTATGCCTCAGGGCTGGTCAGTGCAAGCGCTGCCTGGGTGCAGCACGCCTGAATTTGGCCACAGTCCGAATCTTTCTACACGCACGCACACGCTTGCCAGCGTGTTTTAAGGCAGTGGTCCACAACAGAGTCTCTGGGATCCTGGGGGGCCCTGGGCAGGCACGAGGGTGCGGAGGTCTGTGCGCGCTCTGCAATTGCCTAACGTTGCCCTCTTGTCTTGCGCCGGGGCGGAATGGCGGGGTGCTTGCAGTTTTGGAGCCAGGCAGGGGGACTGGACGCCAGCGCGCTAGTAGTGAAGTGGGACGGCCCAGGGGCGCGTGTAGCGGGCTGTTGTGGCAGGGCCCGGCGCTGGGGCTGGCTTGCCTCTCCTGCGCTGTGTGTGCTGCCTCCTCCCGCCTCGCGCGCCGGCTCCCTCCCTGCTTTTTCCGAGAAACATTTAACCGCAGGATTCGGTTAGCGAGCTTTGCGCTTGGCGATGGCCGCAGAGCTGCGCTGCTCCAGCCCCTCGCCCCTGTCCCCACCTGAACTGGTGGCTCGGCTCTCGCGCGTGCCCCCGCCGGGCAGCTGCCAGCTCGGCCCTGGCACCGCAGGTAGCCCCGTCGTTGGCTCGCGGAGGAACCTTGCCTTTTCATTAGTGAATCTCGGTGTTTAAAACAAAGCACTTTCCTGTCCAAGTTGGAGGCAGAGAAGCGAGGAAATACAGCACTATCGGCTGCCTGCAAGCGCAGGGGCGTCTGCCCTGGGGGAGGGAGGCGGCGAGCCCGCAGCGGCCCCTCTCCCTGGGGCAGGGCGAGCTGCCGCAGGCGGGGAGAAGGGGAGGGTTGTCCTTGCATGCCGGAAAATCCTTCCTTTGCTGTACGAACACGATGAGGACAATAGTGCCTCCTGCGCAACACGTCCTTTCGGCTTGCGAACCGCTGCTCTGCGTGCTCCAGCCCTGCCCTCCTCCTGCATCCCTCCGTCACTCACCACCTCTGAAACCAGCTCGGACCCCCCTGAGCCACCGAGCGCTTCCACCCGAGCACGCCGCTGCTGAGCGAGCCCTGGCCCCGGCTCGGGGCCAAGGCCCTAGGACTGAGCGGAGGGCTAAAAATACTTAAAAAAACCCAAAACCAAACAGGGCCAAACCCCCTAATGTTGGGTTCGGAACAGTGGCTTTCAGCGCTAGAATTAAAAATATAGATATATGTATATATTGTACAGGTGAGAAGCGACCGTTATTTGTACACCCGCGTGTGGTGTGGGACCTGCTATATACACGCTCTGATTCTGCGCAGCTGCACTACCAGTGACTCGCATTATAAAAAAAAAAAGAAATAAATACAACCATGTGTTTAAAAAATAATAAATGCTGCAGTCCCCACAGCCGCCGCCTGTCCCCAAGCTGCCGGGGTGTCTCACGCCTCGGGAGCGGGAGCCGGGGCCCGGCCAGGACGCGCGGAGTCATGGAGCGAGCGGAGAGGAGCCGCGGTGCCCCGCGCCGTGGGACTGGCCGGCGGTGAGGCAGGGCAGGGGCTGCGGGCGGGGGCCAGCCGAGCCCGGCGCTGGCTCCCCTATGGCTTTCGATCGGGTGGGTGGGCTGGAGAGCGGCCGGCGCCGGGTTGGGTGCTTCGCTCTCTCCTGGCACGCGGTGTCTGTGCGTAGCAGGCTGCGCAGCGCCCGGGGGGGACGCCGCGTCCTTCCCTCCCCGTGCAGCCCGCGTCCCCGAGCTGGGAGGCTGTTTTCCCCGGGGCAGGAGGGCAGCAGCCACCGGCTTCTCCGTGGCAGGCACCGCTGATGCTGGGAGGGAGGGGAGGCAGTTTCCCGTCCCCTCTGGGGACGTGGCGAGCAAAAGCAGAGCCGGGAGAGGATGGGTGCCTGCTCCTGCCTGCCCCGGGAGGCAGCCGGGAGAGCAGGGTGGGCGCAGGGAGTCCTGGGGCTGGCGGCAGCGGAAGGGTAGTTTGGGAGGGCAGGGGAAATGCCACGGGAAATGTTAGAGCGAGCGGTGTACGGGGAAGCAGGAGGATGGGAGGGAACCTCTGCCTCTGGCTGCTCCTGTCCGGGCAGCCCCGGGCTGGCGCTGCGCGGCTGTCCCCAAAAAGCCCGGGGCTGGGGACGGGAGGCTCCGGAGATGTGAAGTCTGGAGTCCAGCTTGGGCAGGCGTCCTGGGCAGGGAGCCGCACGGGGGAGGCACGGCCGCAGCGCGCATGCACACACGCGCAGCTCCCTACACGGAGAGCCTGGGCCAGCGGCTTCCCGGCGGAGCGGGCTGGGAAGGGCGGCTGCAGAGGGATGGAGGGAGACGGGACAGGCAGGGGAGGGCTCGTCAGCGTGACTCCGTCACGCTTGGCAGCGCTGGGCAGGAGAGTCTGGGACAGCCCGGCCCATCCTGGTGCCGGAGCAGAGAAGCTGCCCCCGGCCCCTGGGACGGGGTGGCTGCGCTCTCACCCCCCTCCCCAGCTGCCACGCTCTTTCTGCAGGTCCCAGACGAACGCAGCCCAAGCCTGGGGCTCCCACAGCTGCTCCCGACCCACTGGCCCCGACGGGCATCGAGTTCCCCACGGCCAGGAGGGCCTGGGCTGAGGGTCTGAGCTCCCCACGCTGCTGCCCTGCCTCCTCGCTCCAGCCCCCGGAGGAAGGACCTACCTCTCCCTGCCCTGCTGCCTCAGCTGCAGCCCCCGGGGCTGCCCCCACGCTCCACCATCACTTCAGCAAGGATATGTCGTCGGCAAAGTCGTCGTGGTCCCGGCGCAGGCAGTGGAAGCAGCGCCACTGGAACACCATGAGGCAGAGGGGCAGCATGAAGAGGGCGCAGATAGCTGCCATGACGTAGGCGATGGTCATCAGGGTGGACTCGTCCGTCTGCGGGATGTTGTAGCCGCAGTCCTCCATGTTGGAGTGCAGGTAGGGCCCCTCCACTGCGGCCGTCCGAAACTCGTCGTGCACTGTGGGTGGGAGAAGGCAGGGCTCTGGCGGCCGCACTACCACTGCACGTCCACGTCCCCCCCACCTCTCCCTCCCTCCGGGCCCAGCCCTCACCGTGGCAGGCACTGACAGCGAAGCCGATGCGCTTGCGGGCACGGTCGAAGACCACGTAGAAGCCCTCCATGATCACGGCGCCCATGACGGTGCCTGTGGAGGACTGGGAGATGGCAAACTTGTAGCAGTCGTCCTGAGAGGTGGCCACGTCCTCCACCGGGCGCAGGTATTGCTGCAGAAAGAGGCGCCGTCAGGAACGGGGACAGGGCAGAGCTCCCAGCTGTGCCCACCCAGCACGGTCCTGCCCATGCGACCAGCTCCAGCCCGCTCTCCAGCTCGGCACCGGGCAGGGTCTGGCCGGGCCAACGCTCACCTGGGGCAGGATGGTGATCCGGAAGGACTGGTTGGTGGCCTCCCCCATCAGGTAGAGCGACAGGACCGGGAAGATGTGCCAGGGGGTGGTGCCGACCTGCCAGCAAACCAGCTGCTCCCCCAGCCAGAAGCCGTCCGGGAACTTCTCCGTCTGCCGGAGGGAAAGGGGAGGTGAGCGGGGCCACGGCGGGCCGGCAGCGGAGATGCTCAGGCTGCTGACGGGCAGCCGCGCTGCCCGCAGCCTCGCGCTGGCCCTGGGGACGTGCCCACGGCGAGGGGGATGGGTTTCACTGACCGAAGAAGCTGTTTTGATGGATTTCACCGCAGCCTCAAACACCTTCTTTGGCAGCCTGAGGTTGGTGGTCCCGCTGTCCACGATACTCTTGTCGTAGTTGTACTGCGGGCAGAAGAGGAGGCGTGACCCAGGCGCAAGACCCCAGGCCCACTCCCCCTCCGATCGAAGGCGGATGCCTCCAGCAGCAGCGACACAGCAGTGCCCCGTAGGGCAGGTTCCCCCCGTGCCCCCTCACCTCTTTGCAGTCCATGTTCAGGTCCTGCCCGTTGACCTCCAGCTTGACGATGATGACCTCGTAGTACCACTCCTTGCGGATGGGCGTGTACCAGATGTCACCCACGTACAGCGAGCGGTCAATGCCGCCAATGATCTGCAGCAGAGGCAGAAAGGCGCTGCCCCCACACGCTGCCAACTCCGGCGGGGGCAGGTGCCCCGCGGGCAGCCCCGGCGGCCGCCCCGGCCTGCCCGCTGGCTGCAGCGCACTCACCATGCTGCCCCCCACCGACGCCGGGGACTCCGTCTCGTTGGGCGAGAAGCCTGCCCCGCAAAGCTGGAGAGAGAAGATGTTGGGCACCCGGGTCTGCTTCACCAGGGAGTCAAAGAAGGGCTCCAGGCTGTCGTCGGGCTGGCGGGAGGAGAAAGCAGAGGCAGGACGGGGATGTGTCAGTGCTATCCCTTCTCCAGGGGCTCTCCGTGCCCGGGGGAGCTGCCCTTGGCAGGACCGCTGTGCCCCAGGGACCCTGGCTCTGCGTGCTGTCGGAGCAGGGCTCAAGGTGACCAGCGCAGCTGCAAGCCGGGCCCCAGGGGACCGAGCGGAGGCAGGGAAAGAGGCAACTGGACCCGGCTGGGACAGGGTGCCCACGCCTGCTGGCAGGGCCAGGCAGAGCTGGGGCCCGGCCGGCTGCGAGCCAGGACTCACCCGGGCGATCTCGGCGTACGCCAGCCCCAGGATCCCTTCCCAGTTAGAGCCGTTGATGAAGAATTTGTCCGACTCCGTGATGGCAGCGATGTTGGCTCTGACGGTGACGTTGGGGCCATGGGGGATGGTGACAAGGTCGGTGCCCAGTTCCCCTTCCCACTTGCCCTGGGTGTAGGGCACATACACACCCTTCCGCAGGTCGCGGTAGGTGCTGGACCTGCAACGGCATCAAAGAGCCAGAGTAAGACCGGTGCGGAGGAGCGGGTGCCCACACGCTGGATGACACTGGGAGCACACACATGCACAGCCGAGCGTTTGCAAGCGCAGAGGTGTGCCTGTCCCGCAGACCGGTGTGGTTGGGCAAGGACAGCGCGCTCCTCCGCACGCACGGCTGTTGGGGAGCCCCACCGCGGGTTGGTGAAGCACCAGGACGGCTTCTCGCAGCCTGGGCCAAGGCTGTCACGGGGCGTGCGGGGGACAAGCCCAGCGGTTGTTTGCCGTGCACAACGGCCAGTGGCCCAGACACAGTCTGGGAGGGCGGACAGCTGGCCGAGGGGTCCCTCCTTCTCCAGGCACAGAGGGGCCGTGCAGAGCCGGAGGCTGGCGGTACCTGGCAGGGTCTGGCCGGACCCCCAGCAAGAAGGGCCGGCATGCCTCGGTGGGGCCAGGCCTGCGTCACGGGCACGCGGAGCGGTGGTTGTGCTCTCTGCGTCCCCGCAGCGTACTCACAGCTGCCGCTGGTAGTATCTCCGGAGGAAGGGGTGAGGTGCAGCTCCCACAGCGAAGTTACTGCTCCCTGTGTCCACCAGGATATTCAGCTGGAGAAGGAAGAGAGACAGGGAGGCTCATGACTGCCGTGGGACCCTGCTGTACCGCCCACCCAGCTCTCGCTGGCACCGCAGGCGAGTGAGGCTTTCCCCGTCCCCGTGCCTGGCACGTGGTGGCCGCTGTACCGTGTGCTTCCCAGGGAGCAGGGCTCTGGGTCCCCGTCGGGGCAGCAAGCCTGGCTCTGCCCTCCCGCCTGGGACCGGGGCCTGCCCCGCTCACCCCTGCCCAGCAGCTGGGCAAAGTGTTGGCAGGGGGCAGCGGCGGGCGGGCTCGGGCTCCCCGGCACAGCCCTGCGTGCTGCTGCGGGGGCTGGCGGGGCGCAGCCCACCCTACATGGGCACGAAGGGCCCTTTGCCCTGGCAGCAGCAGAGGGACAGGCAGAGGCAGGGCAGGGAGGCTGCCCTGGTGCCTGTGGCATCGGGGGGAGCCAGGAGGCAGGAGGGATGCCGTGCAGCATCGCAGAGCTCCGAGCCGAGCAGGGGCCCTCTTTTCCCGAGCCCGGGGACAGCTCAGAGACGCTGTGCGAGAGGACTCGGTGGTGGAGCAGGAGTCAGCGACATCAGGGTGTTGCACAAAAAGCAAACATTGTCCAGCACTGTGCAAACAGAGCGTGAGCTCTCCTCTCAGCACTGCCCGGCCTCGGCCCCTGCGCCCAGTGCCTGAATCCGCAGGCAGGATTCAGCAAGTACCCAGCAGGGTGTCGTGGGGTCGCAGAGAGCAGCAGCAAGACGGGGTGCCCGGGCTCCCCTTGCCAGGAAACCTGATTTGCTCGCAAAGCTGGTGGGAAGGACTGATGGTACGCAAGCTGCCGCAGGCTGCCGGGTCCGCTAATCGGCCATCCATATGCTGAGCTCTGCTCCCGATTCATTTCTGCCTGTGCCCTGGATTACAGCTCACAGGCAGGGTTTGGCAAACATCCCGCCGGCGGGGCCGGGATCGGGCTAGCCGGATCCTGCCCCCAGCTGACCCCTGCCTGCGGCCCCCTCCGCCCTGCGAGAAGCCAGGGCAGGCGGGTGGGGGTTGCTGGGGTGGGAGCGGGGCTCTGCAGGGCTCCGCGGGGCTCCCGGCCGTGCTGGGCAGCAGAGCTGCGGGGTGAGCTCCCACCTCCAGCCCCGGGGGTGCTTCGCCAGCACCTCCCCAGCCAGCAGCGTGCCAGGGCTTCGGTCCTTAATCTGTGGAGTCAGAGGGGAGAGGGAGGAGGCTAATGCGCTTGTGCTAATCGCAAAAGCGCTGGGCTCCAGCTGCCGGAGTTTTCTCCGTGAACCACTGACAGGGCTGGCTGCGAGCAGCACGTCCTGGGTGCCCCTCGCCCCAGCCCTGCCACCCTGCCCACGGCCCCGTGCTGCGCTGGGGGACAAGTCTCCCCCAACCGCAGGCTGGCTTCTTGCCTAGGGGAACATTTCGGGCCACGGGTAAAGATCAGAGCGGCACGTTTGCCCCTCCAATATTCCCCCCCCGGGCAAGCGCCAAGAGCTGCCGGGCCCGCTCGGCACCCGCCGCGCAGCCCAACCTTCCCCTGGCAACCCGGCACCTGCGGCCTCTGCCGCTGCGCCCGGGCCGTTCCCAGGGCGTTCTGTTTGATCAGTCTCTAGGGGCCATCTGCTCCACACAGCTCATTTCTGCTGATCCCCGGGGTACCCAGAGGAGACGCGTTTCCCTGGAGAAAGACCTGCTGAGCTGGTGCTGCAGGCAGAGGAACCAGGCGGCGGGGAGGCTTTTCGCTCTCACCCGTCCGAGAGCAGCAGGTGTGCCGGGGAGGCGAGGCAAGCCGCCGCTACCCGGGCCCTGCACGCAACCCCTCGGCGGCCAGACAGCCCCAACCCCGGCCGATCCCCGCCAGGCTGGCGGGCACTACGTGCGTAAGTGATGGCGGAAGCAGTGGCGGGGACCCACGGCCGGCAGGCTCCGTCCTGCTGACGGGGGTCACGCAGAGGACCCCACGGAGAGGACCCGCACCCGCACAGCCCGGCCACTGATTCAGGCCAGGACACGACACGTGAACCGGCGAGGGCAGGACACGTGTGGTGGGGACGCTGTCTGAAACCCATCTGCTGCTCCCTGGAAGTGACAGCCCCCGCGGGCACCTCGGCAGAAGCAGTGGCTCTGCGCGGCCCTAGTGCTGCGTGCCGCTCCCGGGGCAGCGAGCCTCGACTTGCTCGCAGAGGCGCCGAGCCTTCGCCAGCTGTCCCGAAGCACCGGCTCCCGATGCTCGGCTCCCGCCCTCTTCCCCGTGTATTTATGAATCAGCCGGTCCCGAGGAGCCTGCAGCGTAAGCGTGCAGCATAACCAACACGCTAAGGGACATAGAGTGTGAGAGCAATTAACTGCTGATGGTGACTTTGCAGCGCGGCACAGCTCAGAACCAAAATTAAAGCGCAACAGAATAAAGAAACTTCCTTGCCAGCACCGGGAAGGTGAAAGGAAAGGTGAGGAGGGAGATGGGCCGGCGGGGGAGAGCGGGGTGCTCGGGCCACACGTGTGCCTTTGAGAAGGAGCACGCACCCCCACAGATAAATACCCTCCCCGCTCCCCGATTTCCTGCATATGCACAGCCATACTCTTTCATGTGAATCTTTTAATTCCATTACAACGCCTGGAGGGATTTTGCTCCAGCACACACACACGCGCGCGCGCACACACGCACCACGTTCACATTTGGAAGGAGTCCAAGGCTGGGAGATGCTGCCCAAAAGTGTGACTGGTTCAGAAATACACAAGTGCCTGGAAACAGGTGGTTCGCAGGGAAATTATCTGGCAGCTGCGACACGTGGCAGGTCCCAGGCAAAAGATGATGAAATCACATTTAAAACTAGATTTTAGAAATAATCTCCTCCCTTTCTCCCTAAACATACCCTGCCAGAGCAGAGAATAAATCCCAGGCACACAGGGACAACACGAAACCGCTCTGAGAAACCTGATTTCTGTGGTGGTGATGTTACCCCCCTGTCCGCGGTTCACGTCTCGTTTGCGTCGCGCTGTCCCACCACGTGTGCAGAGCCGTGCCGGGCACCCAGGACGGAGCCAGCTCGTGGGGAAAAGCCAGCTTTTATTTCAGAGTCTGCGTGGGCACTGGGTGTTTTGGCAGCACCAGCTTACGTGGTGGGTGGCAGGCACGCGGGAGCCCGGCCCCGCGCTGGAAGGAACGTGGACCCTCGAGCACCCAGCCGGCCCTCTCGAGCCTGTGGGCCAGACTTGCTGCTGACAGCGGTAGGTATGAGCGTATGGGTGCAAAAGGATTCGGCCCCAGGAACCTCCAGAATCTCACCCATAAAGAGGGGAGGAGCTGGTCCGCCCTGGGCTGGGCGGCCGGCACCTGGCCCTCGGCACCCATCCTGTCCCCAGCGCACAGGCAGACGGTGCCACGCGCGTCAGCTGGGCAGCGCAGCTCCCAGGACACGAGGGACGTGGACAAAAAGACGGAGCAGGAGCAGAGCCCGGTGGTGCACCGGCTCCTGCTCTGCCTGCCCCGCGGGCCCCTTTTCCAGCGAGCCCATCCCTGGCTCCTGCACGCTGTCTCCCTGCACTGCCCCCCGACTCCTCAGAGCCCCAAGGAAAGCAAGCTCTGGAAAACCTGCCCGGGTCGGGAGCAGCCTGCGGAGCCAGGCGGGCAGCAGCTGGGCCGGCACTGTGCTGGGAGGAACGCGCCAAGGACGGCTCGGCCGTCTGCTGCCTTCGTGCCTGCAGATGCCCGCTCCGGGCGGGCACATGGCTCTCGCAGACGGGCACGCCGCATCCCCGCTCCTCGCCGCCCACGCGCCGCGCCAGCTCCTGCACGGTGGCATCCTTCGGCTCGGGAGGGACGGACGCAGCCCGGCCCGCTCCGCACGCACGGCTCGGAGAGGCGCAGCCAGCACCCACCCGCCTCACCCCGGGGCGCCCAGGCAGCCCGTGCGCCGCCCGGCTGCGACGGGAGTCACCTTCGGCGGGTGCCCGCGGCCGCCAGCGCCACGAGCAGCGGAGAAAGCCGCCCCGAGCCCCAGGAGAAGGAGGGGGAGCGGGCGGCTGCCCCGGCTGCGCAGAGCGACGCGACGGCGTGCCTGGCCACGGTGGCACCCCCAGAGCCTCTCCTGCGCAGCCCGCGGGGCCGGCACGGAGCCGCGGAGGGGCCGGGGCGGGACCGCGGCCCCC